>AYEL01084575.1:0-79023 GCA_000484575.1 Olivierus martensii
AAAAATAAATAAATAAATTTTTTTTAATATCAGTGGATAAAGTATTTAATATCCGTTGATTATAATAAGACTAAACAATGTTTATTTCATTTCCATGACAACTTTAACAACTTTTTCATCAAGAAAATTATATAAATCCGCAGTTTAGAAGTCTATTTTATATGTGGTCTACTGTATACAATATATTTTAAAATGTGATATTTTTAAAACAATATATTTATATGTAATAATCTGTAAATTAAATAGCTATATTTGTCTTACTGATTCTGTTTTTTGTGATCTGTAACAATTATGTTTGTAATCTGTAACAATTCTTTCAATATCATGATTGTTACACATTGCAAATTATATTTCATAAAACATTGTTGCCAATCTCTCAATATGAAATCCTTTCTGAGTTTAATCTTAAAAAAATCATGTTTAGGCAAATACATTTCATTCTTATCCTCAATGGAAACATAATAAATATATATATATATATATTATATGGCAGCAAAACAAATAAAGTATAGTTATGTTAGCATATTGGAGATTTAAAAACATAAATTTATAAATATCTTACTCATAATCAAAATTTAAACATTAGAGCATGTTATCTATTCACTTACTTGTTAGTTCATAATTGTTAAGTCTGTCTTGTTTGAAATAGTGAGCAGCAATTAGTCTTTTTAGTTGAAAGTGCTATAATCAACCCATCCCAGTCATATACATCACACTTATTTTCAGTTAGAACAGATGCATCCATTTTTAGCTTTCACTATGCTGGTTTGAATTGACAGATTTTATAACCAATCAACTTCCTGTAATATCAGCCCCTGTGAAGCAGGGGAACACCTTTTTGAACCGACTGTACATTTTCCTTATTTTAATGCATAAACAGCATTAATTTAGCATTACTGTACTATAATACTTTTTAAAAATAGGTGTTGAATATTCTGAGTTTTGGTGATTCAGGAATCTTATCATCCTTTATTACATTGTGCCTTTGGGAAATCTTGTTTCAAGTTATGATGGATTTACAAACAAAATTTTTGAATTCATCTTTGTTATATGTCAGACCCTGTATATACAGGTATCCCTCCTATAACACAACTTCCTACAACACGGTTTCCCTCTAACACAATTTGAAAATTGCAGAAACTCTCATATAACACAGTACTTCTAAAACATGGTTTTTATTCTTCAATAGAAGAATTTGAAAAAACTGAAAAATTTATTTATTCATAAATTTTTTTTGAGTACCGTATATGTTAAGGAACTATTGTTTTCTAGCAGGTTAGATTACAGATTCTGTAAAGAGAGCAGAAGATATACAAACTTTAAATGCAGAAAAAGTTCAGAAAGTGAAGTTGATATTTGTTAAAAAAAAAAAAAACATTTTCATTTTAACTGAAGTGCAGTAAGGAAAATATAATTATTAAATGAATGTTATATAGGCTGCATACATTTTCCTTTCCTTTTGTGTTACATATATTATTTTTTTAGGGTCTTATGTATATATTTTTTCTTTCTTTATGTTTCACGTCCCTCTAACACAATTTGAAAATTGCGGAAACTCTCATATAACACAGTACTTCTAAAACATGGTTTTTACTTAAAAAATTGAGAAAATTACATTTACTCTCCTATAACAAAACATTTTCATTAATTTTTGTAAATCCATACTAGGGACACATAATACACATGTAAATTGGAATCATTGGGAAATACTTTGCTAAAATTAGTCATAAATGCAATTTCGCTAATTTGACCATGAGAGGGACGTAAGATAGGCAGTCTATTTTCAATTTCAATTTGAAATTGAAGTAATTGAATTAATTTTGAAATTAAGTTAATTGACAAACATTTAAGTTATCTAAGATTCAAGCACTACTAGCAGTAGTGCTTGAATCTTAGATAACTTAAATGTTTAGAAATAGCAGTTAACCAAAGACTTGAAACACTTGAGTATTTTGTGTTCCAAATGTTCAGTTCTTGAATAAAAAATAAGTTTTTATTCTTCAATAGAAGAATTTGAAAGAACTGAAAAATTTTTTTATTCATAAATTTTTTTTGAGTACCGTATATGTTAAGGAATGATTGTTTTCTAGCAGGTTAGATTACAGATTCTGTAAAGAGAGCAGAAGATATACAAAGTTGAATTAAAAAGAAAGTTATTCATTGTTAATTGATTTTGGAACATAACTCTCCTTTTTGTATTGGCTCCAGATCTCATATAATACAGTTTCACACAACACAGTGTTTTTCAGGAACCTATCTACTACCATGTTATAAGAGGTATTACCTGTAGATTGAAATTTTATTCTACACATTAAATTTCCATTGTATATTAAATGTTCCTTATAATCAGGAAATTGTGAATAAAATATAACAAATATTATTAGAAAAATATGGAAATTTTTTTTATGTTTATCCCTGATAAGATTCTGATAAAGAATATAAGGGAATATTTCTGATCTAGAAATATTCATGGTCATCAGATTTTCTGTTGCAGTGTTGTCAGTGTAAAGATGCTTGATATATTATAACAAATATTATTAGAAAAATATGGAAATTTTTTTCATGTTTATCTCTGATAAGATTCTGATAAAGAATATAAGGGAATATTTCTGATCTAGATATATTCATGGTCATCAGATTTTCTGTTGCAGTGTTGTCAGTGTAAAGATGCTTGATATATAGTATTTCCTAAAATTTAAGTAATACTGGAATTATGCCATATGAAATAATCATGACAACTTATAGAAAAAATAATTAATTATATTTTTCATATTAAATAAAACTTTTTGAATATTTAGCATCTGAACCTAGTCTGATCACAAGGTGCTTGAATAATAGACACTATTGAATTCTAAATACAAACAACACTGCAACAGAATAATAAAATATAATTATGTCATATGAAATAATCATGACAACTTATAGAAAAAATAAATAATTATATTTTTCATATTAAATAAAACGTTTTGAATATTTAGCAACTGAACCTAGTCTGATCACAAGGTGCTTGAATAATAGACACTATTGAATTCTAAATACAAATATTTAAAGTAACAAATGCATTTCTGAATAATTTCACATTATTTAATAATAGTTAAGAAGTAAATAATTTCCCATTGTTTAATATAGATTTCATATTTCCACAGTTTTGCTGCATCTTCAGTGCCAACATTTGGTTCTAAATAATTTCCCATTATTTAATATAGATTTCATATTTCCACAGTTTTGCTGCATCTTCAGTGCCAACATTTGGTTCTCTTGCCGCCCAAGCTCAAACTCCAACATTTGGAAGTATGGCACAGCAAAGTACATTAGGTTTTAGCGGTTTGTCTCAGCCATCAGCAGGAGGAGGCATGTTTGGAAGTAGTACTGTATTTGGACAAAATCAGTTTGGAAGTAAATGATAAAATCTTCATCTTATTTAAATACATTTTTTTTATTTGTTTATTTTTTATAATGATGATGATTTTTTTCATATAGGTCCTCCTGCACAGTTTGGATCACAGCAGGAGTAAGTACTATTTCATCTTTGATATAATTCTTAATGATTTATTATTATTATTATTATTATTATTATAGCTAGAATCTGTTGTAGGATTATTTGATCAAGCTTTAGTTTTATATATTCAGAAATATATACATGAAAATAATATTATAATCTTTACTTGCACTTTAAATTTTCTTCTAAGATTTTTATGAAATACAGTGGTACCTCGGATCACGAACAAATCGGTCTACGAACACCATTTGCGAACAAATTTTGCTTCGCTTTACGCATTAATAATGCAAATATAATAGGTGAACAATGATTTATGTAAAAGCTACCATAATAGCCTCATATTTTGTGAGGAGGTTAACTTTGACCTATCCTATTTTTATTTTGTTATGCACTCTATTATTTTAGCATTATTTTAATCATTAATAATGCAAATATAATAGGTGAATAGTGATTTATGTAAAAGCTACCACAATAGCCTCATATTTTGTGAGGAGGTTAACTTTGACCTGTCCTATTTTTATTTTGTTATGCACTCTATTATTTTAGTGTTATTTTTTTATATGCTAATGTATTATATTTAGTTTAAAAGTTAACTTACTTTCCACATTCTCTGTCTCCGTCGTTAGCAATCACATGATATGGAAGCGAAACCGTCCTTCCGAAGAGCTATCCCGGGTAATGACGTCATCTTATCTAACTAATATTACCACTGGCTCGATATGCGAATGTAAGAATGATCCGTATCGATGTGTTGTTCGGTATATAAATTAATTGTAAAGAAGATGACATGAATGAATTACTCTGTAGCTAATAACTTTGAACTTGTTAATAAGAGTATGTAAAAAGCAGCACAGGACTGTAAGTACCTGGTATAAAAGCCGATGAAAAACGGCAATCGATGAGGTGTTGTCTTGACGCTTATGAAAAATGGCAACCGATGAGGTGTTGTCTTGATGTAAAATTGGCGAAAGTGACATTTGAGTTCCTTGTAAAGATCGACGATTGTTTGAAGTTTGTATCAGAGATGGAAGTAGTAGATTTAAGTAGTCTTTAAGGTTCGTTTCTTTTGTTGATTAATTATTGTTGCTTTATTATAGTTTCAATAAAGCATTTATTAACGATGAAAGTAGTAGATTTAAGTAGTCTTTAAGGTTTGTTTCTTTTGTTGATTAATTATTGTTGCTTTATTATAGTTTCAATAAAGCACTTATTAACACTTTGTAAGTGTTTTTGAGTCTAATAAATTTTATATTTCTTATTATCTAACTTGTTTAAGAATTTCTTCAATTGATTAGTATAAGTTCTAACTTCGTTTTTTTGTCATTTTCAATCTAACACTTAATCGGTACTTCTACTTGTAAGTTCCGATTTCCAGTTTCGTTTCGTCGATTAGACGTTACGTTATTGTTAGATTGTTTTGTAGTTAGTTGTATTTAAGTTAGAATTAGTTTAAGACCTGAGCTTAGGCCGAACTCTGTATTGCAGGGTCGTTAGACCGTTAGTTTAATTTATAATTAATCGTATTGACATTCGTTCTAATCCGCGACTTTGCAATTTATATTCTTGAAGCGGAACCGTCCTCCCGAAGAGCTATCCCGGGTAATGACGTCATCTTATCTAACTAATATTACCACTGGCTCGATATGCGAATGTAAGAATGATCCGTATCGATGTGTTGTTCGGTATATAAATTAATTGTAAAGAAGATGACATGAATGAATTACTCTGTAAGCTAATAACTTTGAACTTGTTACGTGTAAGTATGTAAATGAAGCAGCACAGGACTGTAAGTCACCTGGTATAAAAGCCTGTGAAAAACGGCAACCGATGAGGTGTTGTCTTGATGTAAAATTGGCGAAAGTGACATTTGAGTTCCTTGTAAAGATCGACGATTGTTTGAAGTTTGTATCAGAGATGGAAGTAGTAGATTTAAGTAGTCTTTAAGGTTCGTTTCTTTTGTTGATTAATTATTGTTGCTTTATTATAGTTTCAATAAAGCACTTATTAACACTTTGTAAGTGTTTTTGAGTCTAATAAATTTTATATTTCTTATTATCTAACTTGTTTAAGAATTTCTTCAATTGATTAGTATAAGTTCTAACTTCGTTTTTTTGTCATTTTCAATCTAACACTTAATCGGTACTTCTGCTTGTAAGTTCCGATTTCCGGTTTCGTTTCGTCGATTAGACGTTAAGTTATTGTTAGATTGTTTACTCCTCTTACAGAAATAAATTTCGTTTCATTCCGTTTTCCGGCCCTCGAGTCCTCTCCTTGTAAGTGGCGAACTATGCGCGCTTGATCCCAATTTATATCTAGGTCGTACTCGTAAAAATGTTTTGCGAGGGCCATAGAAAAAGTAGCATTTTTTATATCATTACGATGTTCTTTTAAACGGGTGCAGAGCAACCTGGTAGTACTACCTACATACACTTCCTGTCTGTTACGGTCTTAGCTATAGTACGTTTCACGAGTCATGGCCAGGCTATGCGCAGTAATGAAATGGGGCTCTAAAGTTATTAAACAGGTTTCCGCTGTCAACCTCAGGTACACTTTCAGCTCGTACAGTACAGTATGTACTGTACGAACTGAAAGTGCGGGCTGTAACAATATGTTTTTCTCTACAAAGTTTTAATGATGATTTTAACTCTTTTCTTTTACAAAAAGAATAATTACGTAGCTTGCCCAGACACTCCACTGACGTCATTGTAGATACCCTATCCCCGTAGTCATTACATAGACTCGTCTTTGCTACAGCGCATATAATTACCCCGGCCATGACTCGTGAAACGGACTATATAAATCGGAATTACATATGTGCCTGCTCTTTTTGATGTCGGAAGTGGTGGTTTGGTATTTTTTAAAGTTAATTATTTAAAATTAAGATGATAATATACATAGTATAAAACCCATCTAATACTACAGTAGATAGGTTTTATTGATGAAATATGTTGTTTGCAATATATAATATTTATATTCAATAGTATGATTAAGGTCGTATTGCAGGGTCTTTAGACCGTTAGTTTAGTTTATAATTAATCGTATTGACATTCGTTCTAATCCGCGACTTTGCAATTTATATTCTTGAATTTACATGAGGATCTTATACTAGTGAAAGCATTACATAAATCAAATTTATTTAAATTATTATGTAATTATTTAAAATTAAGATGATGATATACATAGTATAAAACCCATCTAATACTATAGTAGATAGGTTTTGTTGATGAAATATGTTGTTTGCAATATATAATATTTATATTCAATAGTATGATTAAGTACAATATTTATATTCAATAGTATGATTAAGGTCTCCATACTTACACAATTTCAGAGCACATGAATGCATAAATCTTCATGAATTTCCATAAAATATTAAAAAAATTCATCAAATAATTTACTTTTTTTTTAAAAATATCATTTAAGGCCTTAAATTTTTTTATCTATTCTTAAAGTGTTCTCATAAATTTCATTTAGCCATTCAATTTACTACTGGACTCATTTGTATATATCGAATTCAAACTTTGTTGGACTTATGCATTTTTCGTTTTATGCATAAATTTTTGGGATGAATTACCCATGTAAGTCAGGGACTTAATTGAAATTCTTCTCTCTTTAATGCTGACTATATAAATGTCAGATTTAACATTCAGGCAGCATTTAGGTCATATCCAACATTAAAAAAAAATCCAAAATACCCAAGATTTTTTATTTTAATATCCCTAAAAAGTTGAAAATTAAAAAATGATTTTTTTTTATCTATAATGTAATACAGTATTCATCAGAAAATTATTTTAAAATTTTAATTTTTTTTCTTATTAACTTTATTTTATTTATCTTAAATATTTTGATTCTATGATTATAAAATTATTTAAAGAATAAAGTACTATTTAAATTAAAAACTTAACATCTTAATGAGTTAAAATTAACTGTATTTGTGATTTATTCCATATTTGTTAATTAACCTAACTTCAACAGCTTTTGCCATAATTGGTTTATGATTTCTATTTAAACAGTGTTTTTCAAGTGTTAATCCTTAATTTTAAACAATTATTTTCAGAGTTTTTTACTAGTATGCAAATATAAGAACTTCATTTCCAATATGTCAGTTAAGCCATTTTGAAATGTTTTATATATGGACCTCAGTTTGTTAATGTTTTGTAAGCCACTTCATCTTCGTACCAAAGATCAATGGAGTTACTGGCTGAAGGCCATGGAGGACCTTTTAATATATTCTGAAGCTCTTTTCCACCAGCATTACTAAGTAGCAGAACATTCCATTACCCACTACGAGTTATCCACTTATGTCTGGCTCCCAGGAAATGTATGAAATTTATAAATCCTGAATCTCAGGAATTTCACACATTGTTCTTGGAATCAATTTTTTTTATTTTGACCACAAATAAATGTTATTTTCATTTTGTGCAACTAAAATAATTAGCAACTAAAATATCACAATCTCTTGCTTTAATTATCCAAATAAAGTTATAACAGCACTCTAATATTTATCGACTACGCCATCTGCACTACAGATAATCGGCTCTATCTATCGTTTTTAAGCTGAATTATCAAAAGTTCAAATTTTCAAGTGTTAAAAAATAACTATTAGAAGGCCATGTTAATGAAAATCTCGGACACGTATTCACTCATTTTTGATGTATTTTCACCATTCAGCAAAAAGCTCGGACACGTATTCACTCATTTTTGATGTATTTTCACCATCAAGCGGAGATCAAAATCAGTGGGGGGTCAGCTGTGTCCTCCCCTTGTAAGTAGCAGAACATTCCATTACCCACTACGAGTTATCCACTTATGTCTGGCTCCCAGGAAATGTATGAAATTTATAAATCCTGCATCTCAGGAATTTCACACACATTTCTTGGAATCAATTTTTTTTGGACCACAAATAAATGTTATTTTCATTTTGTGCAACTAAAAAAATTAGTAAATTGAAATTTAGAAAAATAATAAATATGTAATTTGTATTGACATTAATCCTAAAATTGATCCATATTCCATTTATAACAATCATGTGCTAATGAGAATTAATTAATTAATGTAAAATTTCAAAATTTTCATATTGTTATTTTATCTATCATCAGATGGTGTTGGGTTCGAATCTTGGTTGATGTGCAATTTTTTTTTTTTTTATGCATTGAAAAATTATTTTTTATTTTTCATTATGGTCCATCTTCAGTTCTATAGTACATAATAAGGCATTCTATAATCTAGAATGATTATAGAATATTTCTATGATTATAGAATGCCTTATTATATACTATAGAACTGAAGATGGACCATAATCAGGTCCGAAAACGTTTTTCTTGATTAATAAAATTAAGAAACCTTGCTTAGAGTGCTGTTATAACTTTATTTAAAATAATTAGTAAATTGAAATTTAGAAAAATAATAACAATGTAATTTGTATTGACATTAATCCTAAAATTGATCCATATTGCATTTATAACAATCATGTGCTAATGAGAATTAATTAATGTAAAATTTCAAAATTTTCATATTGTTATTTTATCTATCATGAAATAGCATGAAAAAATTACATTAGAATTTAAAATAGTATTTTAGTGTTTTTCATAATATGTTCAAATTGGCTTTACAAGTTAAGAGTGTCAAAAAATTCACTAAAAAATATGAAATATTCTAAAATAATATACTTAAAAATTTGAAATATGTCAAAATTGGTAAAATTTAGATATATAGAATGTATTCCTATATGTTTTAAATGTATTCTGAAAATTTCATATTGATCTTGTTAAATTTTTGACAAGATTTGGATCTAAACACATTTATAAGCTGAGCACATTTTAGTCTTAAACCATCCCTACAAATCTTCATCAATAACTTAGATTTTTATTTAAAATCTAGTGATGAGTAAGGAGAATAATTGAACTTGATTTGAGGCTTGTAATGACATGTTTCAAGACTAAAAGCTAATGAAATATGCTTGACTCGTATTCAAAACTTCATCAATAGATTTTTATTAAAAATCTATTGATGAAGCAAGGAAATTTAAATCTATTGATGAACTTATATAAAATTAATACTTAAAATAGCTATTTAATGCTCAAAAGATGATGATTTCTTCTATATTGTATTATTTTAATAAAAAATTGATTAAGATGGATAAATTTTAAGAAAAACTATTATTGTCCATCATGTTGCTTCTTAAGAATTAAATGTTCATTGGATTGAAATATTTTTGAGGTATTTTTTTTTAATGTAAATATAAAGATATGTTAGTAACATTCAAATTATTATATTATTAAGTGCAATCCTTCTTTTCTTTTTTTTATTATTTCTCTATCAAAAATAAAAGTTAAAAATATGATATGTGTTATTTAATATAAATAAATATAAGACTTCAAAGTAAAAAAATAAAAAATTCCAGGTCCTAGGAATTCCTAGGAAATTTATTTTTTCAAACTCAAATTCTGGGAATGTAAAAAGGGCTGAGAATGCCAGATGATATTTACCCATACCTCTGCTGAGGTTAACTGTAAAGTTGAAGGATGGGTTCAACAGGCTAGGCTTGTATTGCTTCCTAAAAATCTGAAGGTGTAGGATCTGGAATTGAACCACATTACTATCTTGAAGAATTTAATATCAATTTTACATTGAAAAATAATAACTAATCCTAAAATGGAAAAAGTCTTGGATGAATTATCTTAATTGCAATAAAATTTTATAATGCATCTCATAATACTGCACTGATGAGCTGGAACCAGATTTTTTGAAATGAATATTTAGATATAGGACCCAGAATTGAACCTTGATACTCCAGGTAATAAATGACAGCATATTGATCTGTACAATGGAAGTTTTTATAAATTTCCTTGCTGGTAACTGACTTCTTCATTAGGCTGTAATGAAACTATGTTGTTTAAATTATTTTGTAACAATTAACATTAATTATAGAAGTTTTGTTGTCATTTATATAATTAGATAGTATTTAAACATATTTCAGTGAAGAGTAGTGGATTGATATTAATTTATACAAAATTGATATTAATTTGTATTATAAATTTTTTAATACAAATTAATATCAATTTAGACTTCAATTTATCAGCATTTTTCAGGAATGCTTTATTCGCTTAAACCAGGATTAAATTGTGTATTGATATTAGTTTATGATAAAAATTAATTTGAAAAATTACTGTTTATTAATTGTTTTTATCATCAACAGGTCCAGTACAAATGCTTTTACACAATGGCGCCAGTAAATCAAATTAAGCATGAAGACCTTTCTATTATGTAAATATTTAATAGTTTTTTAGAAATAAATACAAGATATAAATAATAATTAAATTTTTGCTTCATTGAGTTTATATATTAGTTTTATTAAAACTAAAAATTAGCCTCTGAAACATTTAATATCAATTTTACATTGAAAAATAATGACTAATACTAAAATGGAAAAAGTCTCGGATGAATTATCTTAATTGCAATAAGCTTTTATAATGCACCTCATAATACTCCATATTTAGATATACTGCAAGTATAGCCACGACTCAAATATTTCATATATTTTCTTCATGAACAATGTTGTAAGCAATGCAAACTTGTGTTTTCTGAGCCTTGGTAATTGCATCTGGCAATCTGTGTTGTCCAATTGAAAATATCAATTTTACATTAAAAAATAATGACTAGTACTAAAATGGAAAAAGTCTCGGATGAATTATCTTAATTGCAATAAAATTTTATAATGCACCTCATAATACTCCATATTTAGATATACTGCAAGTATACCCACGACTCATAAATATTTCATATATTTTCTTCATGAACAATGTTGTAAGCAATACAAACTTGTGTTTTCTGAGCCTTGGTAATTGCATCTGGCAATCTGTGTTGTCCAATTGAAACAAAATTATGTCAACAATTACTGACAAATCTGATATCAAGAAAGTTACGATAATCCATTATTAAAAATAAAGTTTTATTATTGATTCAAATTGTCAGATATGAATTTTAAATGATGTTTAATACAAGGGAATGCCAAAAATTTCTTACCCTCACCATTGAAAACAATGATGAATAACTTGCCTTTTTTTTCTTTTGACAAGTCCTGTTTAACCGGAGTTAGTGGTGTGATAGTAGAAGTAGTGTTATGATGGACAAAATTGAGTATGGAACTGTGATTCAGTTCCTTCATCTTCAAGGAAAAACAACAAACAATCCATGAAGAGATGTCAACTGTATTTAGTAAGAAATATCCATCATATGTGATTGTGAAACGATGGAAACGGGAATTCAGATGTGTGGTGTTCAAACATTCAGCCTTCTCTTGGGTCAACTAGCCTATAGGATGACCCAAGAGAAGGCTGTCTAGCAAGGTCATATTGTATGTGTTTGAGACAGCAAAGTTGTCATTTTGACAGATTATAAAAAAGGTAGTTCAGCCTTCTCTTGGGTCAACTAGCCTATAGGATGACCCAAGAGAAGACTGTCTAGCAACGTCATATTGTATGTGTTTGAGACAGCAAAGTTGTCATTTTGACAGATTATAAAAAAGGTCAACAATAACAGGGGCATATTACAGGAACTTGCTACAAAAGTTATGGGACAGTATCAAGGAAAAAAGACGTGGTTGCTGTCAAAAGGTGTGTTGCTGCTAAGCTGAAATGCTCCTGCACACCAAACTACAGAAACAGTCACTTTTCTGCACAAATATGTTTATGAAACTTTGCCCCATCCCCATATTCTCTGACTTGACATCTTTAGACTTCTTTCTGTTTCGAACTATGAAAAAAAATTTACGAGTAAGAAGTTTTCTTCGTGATGAGGTAGTCATTACTGCTGTGGAGAGCTGGTTTGAGAAATCTGCCGACATCTGCAAAATGGAAGTTCCTGCACACCAAGCTAAGAAACAGTTACTTTTCTGCACAAATATGTTTATGAAACTTTGCCCCATCCCCATATTCTCCGACTTGACATCTTTAGACTTCTTTCTGTTTCAAACTATGAAAAAAAATTTACGAATAAGAAGTTTTCTTCGTGATGAAGTAGTCATTACTGCTGTGGAGAGCTGGTTTGAGAAATCTGCCGACATCTGCAAAATGGAATTAAACAACTGTTCCATGGGTGTGAGAAGTGTGTGTCCCTCAGAGATGGATATGTAAAGAAGGAAGAGCTTAGTGGATCAAATTTCAGATCCCTAACACATCTGCATTATGATAAGGTTAAGAACTTTGTCCTCCTCTCATAATTAATGATGTTTTTTATGATTTTTAATCTCTGAAGAAGTAATGCAAACTCAGAAAGCATAATTCCTGAAATAATTTAAACTGAAGAATGTAGCTTATAATATTGGTTTGATATAGAACATAAATGTGCTGGTAGTTGTAAAATTCTAGGAAAGGTACATCTGTGATATTTTAATCGGGAAGACTTTGATGATAAGTAATTCAGATTGTTGTTACGTAAAATTATATTACAAAAATTTAAGCAAATTAAGACAAAACTAGCACTTTCTAGCAGTTAAGAACGATTTATTTACAGTAACAAACGTTTTTGCATATTTGCAACTTCAGGTTACAGGAATTGGAACAATACAAATTCAAATATCGGAACAATCATCATGTATATTAATAGTCAAACGAGGCTGCTGACAGGATGTCCCTTTTTCCGTCGAACCACTATACCGATTAATATAAATATGGTATCGTTAGAAAGGTCTAATTTTCAGATATCTGCGACAACGGATCTTTTTTTATTTGGCCATTTTTTAGGACCCTAGGGGCCCAATTTTTATTTTATGACAATAAATATCATTAGATGGGCTAACAAGGGGAGGACACAGCTGACCCCCCACCGATTTTGATCCACTTGCAGGAGAGGACACAGCTGACCCCCCACCGATTTTGATCCGCTTGCGTATGGTGAGAACACAGCTGACCCCCCACCGATTTTGATCCGCTTGCATATGGTGAAAAACAGCTGACCCCTCACCGATTTTGATCCGCTTGCATATGGTGAAAATACATCTGACCCCCCCACCGATTTTGATCCACTTGCGTATGGTGAAAATACATCAAACCCCCACCGATTTTGATCCGCTTGCATATGGTGAAAATACATCAAAAACCCCACCGATTTTGATCCGCTTGCGTATGGTGAAAATACATCAAAAATCACTTACAAGGGGAGGACACAGCTGACCCTACACCGATTTTGATCCGCTTGCATATGGTGAAAATACATCAAAAATGAGTGTTTGTCTGAGCTTTTCATTGAATATGGCCTTCTAATAGTAATTTTTAACATTTGAAAAATCGAACTTTTGATAATTCAGCTTAAAAGCGATGGATAGATAACTTCACCATATTAAAGTTTCATAGATTGTAACGTATAGTCAGGAAGGTTTGGTATTTGGTCATGGTACAATCAGGTTTTGGTTGGTTCTTGTGTTTTATGGATAGAGATTTCCGTACTGATTTTAGAATCGCTTCTAAAAATGGTTTGTTGTAACCATGGTTATATCCTACTTTCATAATGTAATTTAGTTCACGTTTTCTGTTTTCTAGATCAATATAGGAGAGCCCTTCTGAAAAATGATCTAAAAGCAGCTTTTTTGTAGCTAACTGGATCATTTTTCAGAAGGGCTCTCCTGTGTTGTACTGATCTAGAAGACAGAAACATGAACTAAATTACATCATGAAAATAGGATATAACCATGGTCTATAAATATATATGGTCATTCCATTCCTATTGATAATAAAAGAAAAAATGTGAAGGTCTAAATTTTAATCACTAGGGTGGCGTTGTCGCACTTAAGGTCATAGCAGAATTTCTATAGAGTTACTTATAGAAGCTTATAGGTTAAACATAATACAGTGGGTGATTGGTTAATGAACAGTTCGGATAACGAACACTTTCGCGAAAGATTTTTATGTTCGGATAATGAACACTTCACAGAACAAACTATGTGACCCGCAGACTGAAGGAATGACTGGGGGGCCGGATGGCCATATGGTAAAGCTGTGGCTTACCATTCTGGAGGATCCGGGTCTCACTCCTTCAATTTTTAGGAGGGTCGGGACCCGGCCCATTGAACCTCATTCTTCAGCTATCCGGTTGACCCCATGGTGTTGGCCAGCCTGTGATGAGCTCTACAAGTGGCCCGCCAGATAAAAATATCTGATGAAGATATGGCGGCTTAATTAACCTAACGGAATGACAGGCTTAGGCCTAGCGCGTTCATAGACTTTTGGGTAAGGATGGGGGAATAGTAGTTTTTCCCGATTAAAATGAACTCGGAAGAAGATGAGAGAGAGAAATTTTACAATATTTTGGTGTTAGAATGGTACCCATACCAGATTGAGGTCAATAGGCTTGGGGATCTCTACCACGACAAGAGAGATTTTACAAATTTTTTAGTCTTAGAATGGCACTATACCAGGTTGAGGTCAATAGGCTTGGGGATCTCTACCACGACAATACTATTAATCACTTCCAAAAAATCCTGAAGGAGAGAGAAAAGCAATCGACAATGTACTAATCACTTCCGAAAAATCCTACAGAGAGAAAAGCAATCGAAATTGGACAGATTCTTTAACGGAAAATAAAAAAAATAGATTAAAATACAATACTATATATGTATATATTATTATTACATATAAATAAACGTAGTTAGAAATTACATAATTCTTTGTTTTTTTGAATCTCCAGAACAAATTAATCAAATTCTCATAAAAACCTATGGTAAATCGATGATCAGTTATGCAGCCCCAGCGCGGAGGGAGGCCTGTGGGTCCTGTGGGGAGAGCCCCCACGGGCGCACGGAGCCCGTGGGGCCCATTATTATATTTATGGCATTTCTATTTATTAACAAAAATTACTACACATTTAAACTAATTCTTAATAAAATATATAGTAAATTTGCAAGATAAGCTATTATTATACAATATGCTGTTATATAAAGTATTATAAGTTAGATTAGATCACAACAGTATATTTCCGCTCATTTATATGAGCGGGGAATTGATACAATAGTATATTTCCGCTCATTTATATGACGGGGAATTTCTAGTTAAGAGAATTTAGGAAAATTGCTAGATCCTTCCTCGGGTAATTTCTAGTAAAAATAAATACAATAATCTGTTAATAAAATGGAGCGGGGAATTTCTAGTTAAGAGAATTTAGGAAAATTGCTAGATCCTTCCTCGGGTAATTTCTAGTATTAGTTACTATAGCAACAAAAAATTATTATCTAAATAACAAATATAATGAGATTTAGCGTTAGAGTATGTTTAAAATTGTAATGTATATAATAAAAACAAATTAAAATAAAAAAGAATTAATAGTTCAAAAAAATTTACGGTTAAAGTCGGGAATGCTAAGCCTAAACAGTTGTGTCATTAAGCCAGGTTGGTGTCTAGGGCAATTTATTTTTTTGCTAGCATATTTCCATGCTGGGGGGAGATCATGGAAAAAAAATTTACAGTTAAAGTCGGGAGCGCTAAGCCTAAACAGTTGTGTCATTAAGCCAGGCTGGTGTCTAGGGCAATTTATTTTTTTGCTAGCATATTTCCATGCTGGGGGGAGATCATGGGCTGGTTTTTCGTTAAGAATATCCGCTGTTTTCTTCCTAGTTATTATCTCCAAGGATTCTGTAATTAAGCTTTGCCTAGGTGTTCGGAGTGGCTTTTTAATTTTCACGTTATCCCAGTTTATTTGTAGTTCACTCTTATAGGATTCGATGGCTAAAGCGGTGGTTAATCTACTTTTAAGTATGTTTTGCTTGTGCTTGTTAAGCCTCTGCACCAGATTTCTTCTGGTTACTCCAAAATATGCAGCCGATTTGCATGTTTGAGTGACTTTTTAATTTTCACGTTATCCCAGTTTATTTGTAGTTCACTTGTATAGGATTCGATGGCTAAAGCGGTGGTTAATCTACTTTTAAGTATGTCTTGCTTGTGCTCGTTAAGCCTCTGCACCAGATTTCTTCTGGTTACTCCAAAATATGCAGCCGATTTGCATGTTTTCTTATCGTGTACTGGTAGTTCATATACGCTTGGCTTCTCTGCATCACTTAATGGGTCTTTGTCGTTGCGCAGGAGGTTAGAGGGTTGGTCCTCTTTTTACTGCAGGTGTTTTCTTCTGGTTCTTTGCTACTTTTTTCACCATATTAAAGTTTCATAGATTGTAACGTATAGTCAGGAAGGTTTGGTATTTGGTCATGGTACAATCAGGTTTTGGTTGGTTCTTGTGTTTTATTGTATAGACAGGAAGGTTTGGTATTTGGTCGTGGTACAATCGGGTTTTGATTGGTTCTTGTGTTTTATGGATAGAGATTTCCGTACTGATTTTAGAATGCTTCTAAAAATGGTTTGTTGTAACTCATGGTTATATCTTACTTTCATAATGTAATTTAGTTCATGTTTTCTGACTTCTAGATCAATACAGGAGAGCCCTTCTGAAAAATGATCTAAAAGCAGCTTTTTTGTAGCTAACCGGATCATTTTTCAGAAGGGCTCTACTGTGTTGTACTGATCTAGAAGACAGAAATATGAACTAAATTACATCATGAAAATAGGATATAACCATGGTCTATAAATATATATGGTCATTCCATTCCTACTGATAATAAAAGAAAAAATGTGAAGGTCTAAATTTTAATCACTAGGGCGGCGTTGCTGTCGCACTTAAGGTCATAGCAGAATTTCTATAGAGTTACTTATAGAAGCTTATAGGTTAAACATAATACAGTGGGTGATCGGTTAATGAACAGTTCGGATAACGAACACTTTCGCGAAAGATTTTATGTTCGGATAATGAACACTTCACAGAACAAACTGTGACCCGCAGACTGAAGGAATGACTGGGGGGCTGGATGGCCGCATGGTAAAGCTGTGGCTTACCATTCTGAAGGATCCGGGTCTCACTCCTCCAATTTTTAGGAGGGTCCGGGCCCGGCCCATTGAACCTCATTCTTCAACTATCCGGTTGACCCCATGGTGTTGGCCAGCCTGTGATGAGCTCTACAAGTGGCCCGCCACATAAAAATATCTGATGAAGATATGGCAGCTTTTTGATGAAGATATGGCGACTTTTGGGTAAGGATGGGGAATAGTAGTTTTTCCCGATTAAAATGAACTCGGAAGAAGATAAGAGAGAGAAATTTTACAATATTTTGGTGTTAGAATGGTACCCATACCAGATTGAGGTCAATAGGCTTGGGGATCTCTACCACGACAATGCTACTAATCACTTCCGAAAAATCCTACAGAGAGAAAAGCAATCGAAATTGGACAGATTCTTTAACGGAAAATAAACAAAATAGATTAAAATACAATACTATATATGTATATATTATTATTACATATAAATAAACGTAGTTAGAAATTACATAATTCTTTGTTTTTTTGAATCTCCAGAACAAATTAATCGTAGTAAGAAATTACATAATTCTTTATTTATGTTTTTTTGAATTTTTAGAACGAATTAATCAAATTCCCATAAAAACCTATGGTAAATCGATGATCAAATGAATTAATCAAATTCCCATAAAAACCTATGGTAAATCGATGATCGGTTAATGAACAATTTGGATAATGCACATTATCTTGGAATGGATTATGTTCGTTAGAACAATTTGGATAACGAACATTTTCTTGGAACGAATTATGTTCATTAACCGATCACCCTCTGTATATATATATATATCCATTATCTTGGAACGGATTATGTTCATTAACTGATCACCTAATGTATTAATGATAACGAACATTGTCTTGGAACGGATTATGTTTGTTAACCGATCACCCACTTGTACTGCAAAATATTTTTAGCAGCTATTTCGTTATATTTTGATAAATTTGAATGAAAAAACCTTAGAGTTATCCTTAACGTTTTATGAACTTAAACTTATGGTAAAAATAACATTTCAAAATTTTAACTTTAATTCACAGCTATATTTTTAAGTCAACAATTTTGCAGTTGTGACCTGTTTTTTCCTCGATTCCTCAAATATGTTTAAATTTAATTCACAACTATATTTTTAAGTCAACAATTTTGCAATTGTGACCTGTTTTATCCTCGATTCTTCAAATATATTTGAAATAATGCCAATTAATACAATTCTAATTGCTCCGAAATTACTAACGATAAGATTTTTGTAATCATTAATTCTGCAGAAAATGGATTAAAAAAATTTTAAAAATTGAGAATGTATTTCAGTGTAATACCCAGTATAATAATTCCGTTTGAAAATAAATAAATAAATTATCTGATGGGCTGAATTATTGTATCTGAGTACAGAGATCGTACAAATGCTGAAAAAAACTTTTATTAAAATCTAGATCGTAGCAGATCTACTATGGGCATTTGAAATAAAACTTGTTGCATTTTAATGTAAATTGGTAAATAAGGTATAAATTATTTGATGGGCTGAATTGTTGTATCTGAGTACAAATATCGTACAAATGCTGAAAAAAACTTTTATTAAAATTTCTAGATCGTAGCAGATATACTATGGGCATTTGAAATAAAACTTGTTGCATTTTAATGTAAATTGGTAAATTAAACCATAATTCCTCATACGAGACAGCAACATTATAATTACTTTTCATTTGACTATTTAAAACACTATTATAGTCAATTCTCGTTATTCGCGGATTCCGTATTCGGGTATTCGACTATTCGCGAAAATTTATTTGTAACCACAAAAACGATATTCGCGGACTCCCGCTGAGCGGCGAAAATACTGTTACCAATGTAAACTCTCTCTAATAAAGGAAGTTGTTTGTTACCAAATGTAGTCTCTGAATCGGTTTACCGGAAAATTTCTCATTATTTATCCTTCCTCACTCCACAGACTGCATGCAGACCATTTGCACCTTACGCCGAAATTTTAGATGATCTGAAGCAAAAAGTGACACAGACAAGACTGACGCAATTTTTCAATGCAGTTCGGAAAGACAATGTGTCAGCTGTCACATCAAAAAACTACCAATCAAAAATAAGATTTTATTTACTACCTAGTTAATGTTTTAAAAAATTAAATAAAGATTACTGTAATTATAATACTTTATATGGCACTATACATTACTTACATAAATAATTACAGTATATACAATGTAATACATATTAAATAAGGTGTCTGTAAACAAAAATACGCACAAACCAAGTATGAAAATGTTGGGAAGAAAGATTCGCAGGAACCTAACTCTATATTTCCTACAGACATAATGGTTCACTATTCGCTAATTCAGTATTCGCGAAGAATTTACAAAACATAACTACCGCGAATAGCGAGAATCGACTGTATTTGGTGATATATTGGTAAATGAATTTTCGAGTACCAATTTCATTTCATTCATAAAATAATTTATAAGTTAGTTCAAACTTTTCTATCATACGTATCTCCTTTATTGGAAATAATTTTCTGAAATTTATTTTTGTATCCGATAGAAATGGTATATACAGTATATAGTTTTGAAAGAGGAAAATATCTCATTATTTTTTAAATAATTCATTTATATTTCATATCTAGTATTATATTAGAACTTTTTTGATTGAAATAAAACTATCTGGAAACTGAAAATCTTTAGTAATTACTTTTGATAGCAATGAGATTTACTTTTCTTATTCATCTTTCTCCTGTTTTGAAAGATGATATACCAGAGGTGCACTGCGACTCGCGAGCCACATGCGGCTCTTTGGTACCTTCACTGTGGCGCCATACCATGAAGAATAAAACTATCTGGAAACTGAAAGTTTTAGTGATTACTTTTGATAGCAATGAGATTTACTTTTCTTATTCATCTTTCTCCTGTTTTGAAAGATATACCAGAGGTGGCCAAACTGCGACTCGCGAGCCACATGCGGCTCTTTGGTACCTTCACTGTGGCGCCATACCATGAAAGTCACTAGTAAATATGAAGGAAAATACTTAAGTTAAATAAATTACGGATTTATCTATTGTAAAAAGTAGTATGCATCTATACGATATAAATGCATCTAAATAAACAATTTTTGAAGTCATTATTAAGATTACCCGAAAAACTGATGCTGTTCTCATTGATCCAGAAACAAAATGCGGCCCTCGAGTATTTGAGATTCTCCTATGTGGTTCGTAGTGACATGAGGTTTAGCCACCCCATTATATACTGTAATTATATAAATCATCTTACTTTAAAGCTCATTCCCATAGCTATTAGTATTTGAGATTCTCCTATGTGGTTCGTAGTGACATGAGGTTTGGCCACCCCTGTTATATACTGTAATTATATAAATCATCTTACTTTAAAGCTCATTCCCATAGCTATTAGTAGTTTACCACAAATAAATTTAGAGATGTTTGAATTTTTAGAGTTGCATTTATCATTCTTACTGGAAAATACTGAAATAGAAAAATTGGAAGTGGGATTTATATAATAGATTTAGTTTCAATATAGAGAAGTATACACCACAACAACAAAATTATTATAGATTTCAAAAACCATTTCACATGAATTATTGGCCCTCTAGCTGATGTTTTTTATCCCTAAATTAAAAAAAAAACTGAAATATATAATTTCCAAGAGTATAAACCATTTCACATGAATTATTGGCCCTCTTTAACTGATGTTTTTTTATCCCTATATTAAAAAAAAAAAACTGAAATATATAATTTCCAAGATTATTGGTCATATCATTTAATATATCAATCTTTAATAGGTCTGGCCGAACATTTGATCAACCTATAACGTCCATATAAAAAGAAAACAAGAGAAGAGAGTAGTATGAAGAAGAAGCACGGGATTATTGGTCATATCAATTAATATTGGTTAATTAATTATTTGGATTTATTGGTCATATCACTTAATATATCAATCTTTAATACGTCTGGCCGAACATTTGATCAATCTATAACGTCCATATAAAAAGAAAACAAGAGAAGAGAGTAGTATGAAGAAGAAGCACGGGGATACATAAACAGCAATCTTAATTACGAAAATTCATATAGCAAAGTTACAAACTGAAACTTAATTATTTCATTATAGAGCAACAAAAATGAAAAATTAGATTATTAAATAAATTAAAAATAAAATGAGCGATAACATACCATGGAATAATTAATCGTAAAGAAGAAAATCACTTAACAGCACAGAAATAGTCACAATGGCTTCCTTTTAAGACTACTACAGTCACGTGATTTCTTCGCGCGGAGGCTTGTCTTTCTCGTTGGCCACATTTGAGATGGCAGTGACGTCACGAGTGAAACGGTTATAGTTCGTCCGCGAGAAGAAATATTGATCAAAATACTTTTATGTATAAAGTTTCAGTCTCACTGCAATCGTAATTCGTATTTTTATCCTCATATAAAAATCTGAGGATAGAAAAAGACGAATAAAAAATAATAATAAAATTTCGTAATCGAAAATATTCGTATTCAAGCTTATTCTAAAAGTAAGATGGCGTTTTGTTCTTACGTAAAGAATAATGTGAGAGGAAAGATTCTTCATAGTCAAGCAAAGCGGATTATACTTAACGTTTCGGCAGATTGGTAGAACTGAATCCAGATAAATCTACAATTTATATCGTAGATTTGGAGGAGAAATTAACCGACTTCTCGAATAAGGATTGTTTACAGAATCAGGAAGGAAATGAAGGCACAATACCGACATCAAACATGTCTTTGAAAAGTTGTGAAAGATCGTTTAAGTAGATATGACGATTTTACTAAGTCTGCCATATGAATTCACATGAATGCTCCATGGGTCATTCATGTGAATTCATGTCTACTGATAGACATGAATGCCGACAATGTTCTAATGACATTATCGAGAACAACACTTTACCGCTTACTCCACTACCTCGATTTTCATACGAAGAGTGTCAACATAATTCTATGAAAATCGAAAATTTGTCGTAAAATTTAAGCATAAATAATCCTCGTGAACCAAAACTGCCCTTTTGATAAGGAATTAGCCAAATGATATTAAATATTATTCTGTTAATTTTTCGACAGTTCATCGTAGTACTGAGAGGATTAAAACAATTCCTAAGTATTAATAAAAATATTAAAGCTATTTAAAAGTACATAATCGCATTTCTATTATAACTTTTAACACCAGCGCATAAAAATTACTATTTAAATAAATAAAGTCGGCCGGATTGGCCGCGTGGAAACATTTCGGCTTTCCACTCTGGAGGACCCGGGTTCGAGTCTCGGGTCCCACTATATCCCCGATTTTGAAACTTTTCGGGGACCGGCCCGAAAAGTCGAACGAGGGGTCCGGGCCCGGCCCGTCGATCCCCGTCCTCCACAATCTGGCTTACCCCTCCGCAGGGGTGGGCAGCCTGTGGAAGGGCTTGTTTCGCCCCAGGTCCGGGCCCGGCCCGTTGATCCCCGTCCTCCACAATCCGGCTGACCTCCTCCGCAGGGGTGGGCAGCCTGTGGAAGGGCTTGTTTCGCCCCGTTCCGCAGGAGTGGGCAGACTGTGAAAAAGCTGATTTCGCCCAGCCGCTTTCCCAGAGGTGCGCAGCCTGTGGAAAGGATTGTTTCGCCCAGCCACATAGTATTCTACTAGAATGGAGTGTGGTGTCATCTGTTGACAAAAAAATAAGTAAATAATAATAAATGGAAAAACGCTAATAAAATTAAAAATTTTTATAAAATGTATATAACAATATCAGAGACATGATGATTTCAGATTTATCGACTAATTAGTGAAAACTTTTTAATTCAACTGTTTATTCACAAAAAAGTGGATAAATTATTGAAAATATACTATTTATACTTTGATATCTAATGGCAGAAGGATATGCTATTGTGTGCCACGTCATCAGACGACGTCATTTCGTGACATCACTGCCATCTCAAAGTGGAACAGATTATAGAATCGTTGTCAATTTTATCATATATCTGGAATGTCAGAATATTGAACAACTTAGAGAAATTTTGGAAATTGTCTTTATGGGTAGACTCGGCCTCATCAATTCAATGAAAGGATCTAGACCTCTTTCTGTATGAAATTGTTAATATAAAAAATGACTGATTTCGCAAATAAATTTTGACAAGAATAACTTTATAAGAAAGATTTCGGCTATATCGCTTATCCGCGCAGTTGCATTATAATTCATATATAATTTCATTTATATAATATATTTTTATTCTCAGGAAACTGATAGAACATTTCCTATTGGTTAGGTTAGGTTAGGTTAGGAAGATTAAGCTGTCATATTGCACGAGGGATATACTGTATTTGGCGGCGGCCATTTGTAGAGTCCATCACAGGCTGGCCAGTGACATGATGGGGTCAACAGGATGGTTGAAAGATGGGGTTCAACGGGCCGGGGCCGTTGAACCCTGTCATATTGCACGACGGATATACTGTATTTGGCGGCGGCCATTTGTAGAGCCCATCACAGGCTGGCCAGTACCATGATGGGGTCAACAGGATGGTTGAAAGATGGGGTTCAACGGGCCGGGGCCGTTGAACCTGAAAAACCTAATTCCTCCTGAAAACTGGAGGTGTGGGACTCGCATTTGAACCCGGATCCTCCAAAATAGTAAGCCAAAGCTTTACCACGCGGCCATCCGGCAGACGCTTTTCCTATTGGAATTAATTATCAAATATATGAAGATATTTAAATTACTCCAATCAAAAAACTTGACATTAATTCGAACTTTAAGTTATGAAGTGAGGTAAAAAAATTAAAAAAATTCAATATATAAATAAATAATTTATATTTCAATAAACAATATTTTCAGATATGGATAACAATTATTTTCATCATATTAATAAATACTATAGCATTTTATAAAATATTTGCTTTGGAAGCAAAACTATACTATAAAAGGTTAGGTTAGGTTAGGTTAATTAGATTACGCCGCCATATCCTCATGGGATATACTGTATCTGGCGGCGGCCACTTGTAGAGCCCATCACAGGCTGGCCAACACCCGTGAGGGGGTCAACCGGATGGTTGATGGATGGGATTCAACAGGCCGGGCCCAGACCCCTCCTGAAAAACTGGAGGTGTGGGACCCGGATTTGAACCCGGATCCTCCAGGGTGGTAAGCCAAAGCTTTACCACGCGGCCATCCCGGCCATATACTATAAAAGAATACCAAATCTTTCAAATATATTTTGGACATCATTGGGAACATTCGTGAACCAAGATTAGAAATAAAGTTAAAATATTTTAAAATAATAATTAAAACGGTATACATAGTTAATTTTTTAATTATTTTATTTTATTGTATTGCAAAACTTTTATTTAAATGTGCCCATTCAATTATTAATTGAAGAAACTTCGTTTCTAATCCAACGGTAGCAATGCTTCCTTGTTGAGTTCCACTCTGATATTGCAAAACTTTTATTTAAATGTGTGTATTCAATTATTAGTTGAAGAAACTTCGTTTCTAATCCAACGGTAGCAATGCTTCCTTGTTGAGTTCCACTCTATTCTATAACTTGGATAAAGTATAGCTATAGCATGATTCAAGAATATAGAGCATCAGTTTAGAAAAAAGTTACCAGAGCCCCTTCAGCTGCCAATTAATAAACATTTCAATGCCATAAATTGGCGTTACCACTTCCCAGGACGAGGACCCAGGGGATGGATTTTGGGAAGCAAGTGTTTGGGTTATATAATTATGTTATCTAGTGTGCTTGTGCATTCATGTTGATAATTGGATGCCATGAAAGAATTGTTGTAATTCAGTTATGTGTATTTTCGTGTTTCATGTTGTTATGTCGTAATACGAATATATAAAACTATAATAGATTTATTCTATAATTAATATAATGTTTATTATTATAAACATTATTCTAATTTATATCTTTAAGCTATTTTATTATGTCTACGATTTTAAATTTTGATACTTATCTGAGTGAAGATACATCACTGATGCTTTAAAATGAATGAATCAGTCTTCTAATATAAATTTTCTGTTTATGAAATATTCATTAATTATTATTTTAAAATTTCACATTTATAACAACTTTAAAAACTTACTTGAATTTTTAAAATTTTTCATACTTTTAAGTCGTTGTTATAATTCCTCTAATATATGCTTTATTGTTTTCATGATGAAAGATTCTAAATAATTTTTAAATATTAAAACCTCTCGAATACGTAAAGTTTAAACTTAGTGTACATTTTAATATTGAAGTTTTCTTCCTTTGAAATTCTAATTACTTGATTTTTAATGTTTCTTATAAAAACATCGCACCTGTAATATTAAAATTCCACGAATCTGGGAAAATTACATGTTATCTTTATTTTGAAATTCAAATTTTTAAAATCAAGTCTATAATTTATCGTTAAAAATCAAACTTGTAATAATAAAATCCCGAATTTTGGAAATTTGAAGCATTTTAAAATTCAATTTCTGTTATTTGAAGCGGAAATCGCCGTTTTCATATCTAAGATCTTAATTTATAAAATATTTTTAATTATGAAAAACTACCTCTAAAAAATCACTTTCACGAATTTTGAAAACTGAAATCTACTTACATTTTAAAACTAATTTTTTTTTTTTTTCTGATTCCAAGAACAAATATTTATTATGAACATTTGTATTCCTAACGTTAAGTTTCCAAGAACTCATCCTTTTCAAAATTGAATTCTTCTTTCAATTAAAGTTTTTTTTATTAAGCCCTATTTATTGTTTATTGTATAAAACCCCTTACCTACCATATTAAAATTCTAGAAGTTCGAAAAAAGTTATGTACTTCAAAATTGAAGTTTCTCTTGTTCCAAAACCAATCGTTTTCTACTTAAGTTGTTAACTATTTTTATTATGAAAATACCTTAAATACTCAAATATTGTATTACCACGAATTTGGAAAGTTCAAACTTATCTTTCTGATTGGAGCTCTAATTTCTCTAATTTCCTCTATTTAATTTATTAATTATCTGTATATTTAATGTAAAATTCTTTACTGAGTAATATTAAAGTTTCTTGAATTTTAATTCTCACTTATTTGCATCCCTCGAAGTCCATACTTTACCTCCATTTTAAAAGCATTGCTATTTTTTTCTTTAAAGCACAAATTAATTTATTTACTAAATCTTAATTATTTTCTTATGAGAAAAACTGTACTAGTGATATTTAAACTTCCACAATTCTACAAACTTCAATTACCTCATGTTATTAAAATTGAATTCTTTTTTCAAATGATGTTTCTTTCTTATGTGTTGATTATTTTTATTATGAAAAATCTTTCTTGTAGTATCAAACAGTTTCTGAAAAATTTAAACCTACGTGTATATTAATTAAAATTCACTGAACTCTAATAATGTTATTCTTTTTAAAATTTTATTATTATTATTTTGAAACAAATCTTATTGCAAATTATACCTGTAGCAATAATTTAAACCTGTTTGTGTTAGAAGTTGAAATTTTCTTCTTTCATTGTATATTATCCTTTTATTAATCTTTAACCATTTTATAATGAAAATCCTTTAACTTAAAAATCCATTCCACTAATTTTGAAAGTTTAATCCTATCCCCTTTTAATATAGATTTTTCGTCTCTGTAGGTTGTTTCCGATATACAATTCCTGCAATATTAATTTTCGATAAAAATGCAAGTATTTAAACTACCTGCATTTTTAAATTGGGTATAGTAATTTTCTCCTTTTCAGCCCGAATCATCTTTCTCCATATAAGATCTGGATTATTTTCATTGTGGAAAATCTTAATTATAATATTAAATTTCCATGAATCATGAAAGTTGAAATTTGCTGCATAATAAAAGTGTAAATTTTTTCTTTACATCCCGAACTATTTCTTTTAATAAACCATCCAAACTATTATTGTTGTGAAACTATTATTATTTATAATAATATTTTCTGTTATACCAAAATTCTATGAATATAGTCAAAATACAAACTTACTGTATTTTAAAACTGAATTTGTCTTTTTTTTATCCCAAATATTCTTCTCTGTTTAAGATTTTCATTATTCTTATCATGAATCAAAGAATATTCCACAAAATCTGGAAAATTCGAACTTGCATTTTAAAATGGATTTTTTTTCTTTGAAAGTTTAGTTATATATTTTTTAAAAATACTAATCATTTTTACTATGTAAAATCTTACCTTTATATTCAATTTCCATATTAAAAATCCAAGTCAGATGGAATTCTAGAAAGATTCTTTTCCATAACTCTATTTTACAATTGAATTTTTTCTTCTTTGAAGCTCAAATCATCGTTTTCTATTTAAAATTTTAATTATTGTAGAAAAACTTCTGTGCATCTGCAAAATTTTAAATTTCCACGAAACATCAGAGTTCAGTCTTACTTGCAAATTAAAAAAAGCGATTTTTTTCAATTCCGAATCATTCCTTTTATTAAAGTATGAATTATTGTTATTGAGAAATAACATTTCCTGTTTTATAAAAATTCCGTGACTCTAGTAAAAATACAAGCCCAACCATATTTTAATCTAAAACGTAATTTTTCTTCTTTGAAACCTAAAATATTGTTCCTTATTTAAAGATCTCAACTACTGTATTTATACTTTAAAAATCCTTGATTGTAATATTAAAATTACACGATTCTGGATATAAACCTACATGTTAAAACTGTTGTTTTAAAATGTTGAGTGAATTATACATCATTTTCTTTTTATATATTAAGTATTTGGAATAAAATATTAAAATTTCACTTCTGTGAAAAAAAAATGAATTTTACCTATATTTAAAATTGAATATTTCTTTGAAAACTTTATCCAACTTTTTTTAATTATTTTTATCCTGAAAAAATTTATATTTATAATCCAACTTTTTTTAATTATTTTTATCCTGAAAAAATTATATTTATAATATTAAAATTCATGAAGTTATACGCAATTATACAAATTTTTTGCATTATTTTTTCTGAAAAAAAATGTTTAGTTATTCATTAATCCTATCTATCATTATATGTTCTTATGTTTCTGATAAGCTTATTCGTATTGCAATCTTTAAAATTTTCCATCCTTTAAATCGAAATCTTTTTCTAATCATCTGCCATTTTTTTGAATGATTTTGAATTGCCTGTAATATTATGATGTGGTGAATCTGAAAAATTTAATCCAATCTGTTTTTCATTAGATTTCTTTTATGCCCTTCATATATTAAAAAGTTCTTACATTGTTTTATTATAATGAATCTATGAATTTCTTTGCATTGTTTCCTATTCATTGATGATAAATTGTTATTAATATGACGACGTTGTTTGACGTCATATAATCGGAAAGTGCATGATAAAATTCAGAAATTTACAAATTTTTGAATTAATTAACTATAGGCTATATTTAATTAGCTCATATTGGGTTTTTGCAAATACTTTTACAGCCATATGCTCTTCCTGATGCCAATCTTCCGCAGTTAATCCCGGCTTTAGACCGGGATCGCAGGAACAGATTTACTTCCTTCGGAGGCTCCACGTAGACGTGGGAAAAGACATTGAAAAACAAGATATTTAATTAGCCCTGCATTACTCGAGAATTTCTGGTGCACAATATTTTCTATATATATTATGTATATATAGTATATCAATAATCGTGTCAACTCTCATATCACCGTGGAATCATATGTTGGTATATATTTAATATGATGTCACTTATTTTCATAACATAATTACGTCATACATCGATGTCAGTTTGACACCTTGTTCATGATGACAGCATTGTAAGTTCACAATGTCGTCAGGTAGATGCCTCCTTGATATGATCTTTAGAACCTGTTGACCAATCCTAAAATTATTATCCTTACAATGATCTTGCATATCCTATAATGCTATCTTTAAGGCCAAATGGCTATTTCAGATTTACCTCCTTGATAGTATATATCATTTTATATCTTTAATAGTAGTCGGCTAGATGGTCTTGTCAAGTGTTGGCTTACCACTTGGAGGATCTTCTGGATAGAAAAACAGGCATAAAATAACACAGGAAAGAAAGATTGATATGTATATACACTGACGGAAAAAAAAAATCCCAACACCAAGAAAGACTTGTGTTAGATAAACAAAATTTGGTAGGCGTGTTTATACATCTGAAAGATGACATCGATTCAAATTTCTCTACATTAAGGGCTTAGCAGCCTGTTTTTTACAATTTCATACAACTATTTTATGTTTTATGTCCATTCTTTTTTCTGCAGTACAGTGGTGCCTCGCAATTCGACACTAATCCCCCGTCGCCGAAGTAATGTCAAATTGAGAAACTGTCGAATTGCGAGACAATATTTCCCATATCAGTATCCACCATGTTTAAATGTTTGCAGCATGGGGATCATTGTAACGATAGATCAGCCCTATCGAATTTAAAAATTACTAGTTAACACCTTATTTGGAGGGTGGATATTTATTCTATAAAATTTTATTTTAACAAATATTACCAAATACACAACAGAATATTCTTCAATTTTTATATAGTCTCATTGCAAATGTAGTTACGAATTGTTTAAATCCCAAAAAAGTGCGATAAATAAAACTTGATAATAAACTAATAAGTTAGCAGTGATAAGAAATTTTCCAGAGGAGGAAACATCTGATAAGAAACTGTTTTGTTGCATAACGATCGCTACAAAATACTTTATGCAAATATTAGTTGACTATAGAACATTTGAATATATTTATAAAACCTGCATCTAAATTGTAGTTGACAAATTATTTCTTCCAACTTGATTAAATTATGCTAGCTTCAATTTTAGTAGGGTATTTAGACACTATCAATGGACATAACTTTAAAAATTATCTAATAAAGAATTATTTACTTCAATGATAAATGGATTCTTTTTGTTTTGAAAGTATTAAGATATTTAAAAATTTGTAATTTCCGTAATATGATACAGGTATAGTAATTGTTTTGCTATTTTTTCATGTATTTGTCAATATTTTTATTATTTTCGTATAAAAATATCGCGAGAAAGTTTTGAAATAGAAAATAACTAAAATTATAAAAATGTTTTTCTTCTAGTAATTTATATCATATTCATTCTTTAAATGATCAAAGTACGCCTCTCTTAGAAGAAATATCTATTTTAATCTTCATTCTAATAACAGTTTTTTTTTTTTTCTTTTCTTAATTTTCCTGTTTCGTAATTCATTCCTTCTAATTTACTGATGATATGAATGAGGGAGTTAATATGTAAAATTCAAATCCTGCCTCTTTCTATAGTAATTCGTAGGAAGCAGAAACTAGGAGCGGTTACAATAGCGAACTAGACAATAGTCAAGGAACCATAAATCGAGATTATACGATAAAAAAGTTACTTATATAATAATAAATCTACAATTAAGTCATCAAAAATATTTCTACAAAAAACTTAATTTCAGGACCACAAACTATGAGGGGTGTGCCCAAGCTAACTTGGATCTAGTCCACAATTCTTCTAGAACAAATGATTTTATGAGTTTGTTTTTCCCCTCCTCGTCAGTCAGATTAAAAATTAATTATACTTCACAGAAATGAATAAAAGTAAATAAAATTTAATGATGTTACACTTAAAGAATAAATCCCGGTAGTTTCAATGCAAAAATAAATTTTTAATTAGATAAAATTACTGGATCGCCTCAGTTAAATGTTATTTCAATGCTTGCTTTTTTATTCCTTATTTCCTTAGAACAGTACTGCCTTAGAAATTTATTGATTACATCATTCCAAGTTTTTTATTTATTTTAAAACCAAATAATTTTTATTTTAATTGATAAATATAAGAGGCAAATTAATGCTAAATATAAATAATCAGTATAACATCCAATAAGATTCTAAGTTCTGGTTTCGTTTTAACTGATTGTTTTTTTATAAAATGGTTATCATTCCGTAAATGATCAAAGTTATGTTTGCCTTAGATGTATAAGAGCATTCATACATTTTAATCTTCATTCTAATAAAAAATTTTTATTAAAATTCGTTTCTTTTCAGTTTCGAATTTATAAGAAATCTGATTATTAATTTACCAATTTAATGCTAAATATAAATAATCAGTATAACATCCAATAAGATTCAAAGTTTTGGTTTCGTTATAACTGATTGTTTCTTATCATTCAGTAAATGATCAAAGTTATGTTTGCCTTAAATGTACAAGAGCATTCATACATTTTAATCTTCATTCTAATAAAAATTTTTTATTAAAATTCGTTTCTTTTCAGTTTCGAATTTATAAGAAATCTGATTATTAATTTAAGAAAAATGCCTCCAAAAAGAAAGGGCAAAGGTAAAGGAAAAGGTAAGTTGTCAACATATTTTAATATTTTCAACTGATAATTTTCTATTTATAAACTTCTCTATTTCGTAATTTTAATGAACAATTATCGTCAATATGATGTGTAAACCGATGATAAATTTAATTCATTTAAACTTTTTTGATGATAATATTTGTATTTTTTATAAAATCGTTAAAGTGGGTGATAGAACAATAATGGATTGTTTTTAAATAGAAAATAGCATAAAACCGATGTAATTCTTGTTGCTGAAATTTTAAATGGATATTCTCGAATCTTGTTTTGATCGAATTTTGGCGCTCATAAGAAATGCATTGCCCCATCAAAGTAACATGTTAGCAGAAAAGTAATCTTTAGTAAGCAATCTACTTTTCATGGAAAAAATGCATTTCGAGTGTCAAAATTTGTCAAAAATATGTTCAGTGAATTTACAGTGAATTTTATAGCAAGTATAATTCTTAATATGTTCAAATTTTTATTTAAAATCTTCCGTATAAAAACAAATAAAGGCCTGATAAATTTATATCAGACATCCTGTTTGTTTTTATAATAATCTTATTTTACAATTGCAGGAATATTGTGCAGTAGTTGTAAATTCTGCTGCTGTAAAATAATTCAACAATCCTTTTAATATAACAGTGGCGTAGCGAGGTGTGGGCGGAGGGGCAGTCCGTCCCGGGCTGCATTTTTAGAATTAATATATTTTATTTTTTGTAATTTTCTATTTTAATTTATAAATTAATTTTCAAATTATCTAAATAGGTTTGATGTGTATTATGTATTTCCCAAAGGAAGGGTGGCTCGAACTGTAACTACGCCACTGTATAATAATATACAATTACTCTCCTCACTTACATCCTTTTTACTGCTTATTAAATTATGAATTAGAATAAGGGATAATAGTATTCAGGAAGGAGTAAGTGTAGCATTTGTAAAATATCATTTCTTCATTTTATATTCTGCTTTTCAAAAGAATATACGCGTATTATATGCCATGAAAGATTACTACTACATTAAAAATAATTCAACTTTTCTTCTAATAAGACTCTAATTAATGTTGATTAATTTAAAAATTTAGACAAACTATGTCAATCATTTACAAGTAGGCTAGTTTACAATTATTAATCATGTATTTATCTAACAATTTTCACCTAATAGAAAATGAGAATAATGATTTGATTTTAGGTTTAAGAAAATATCACTATATTTTAAACCTTAAAAATTGAAATGTATGGTAGTATATTCTTTATGATACAGTTCAAATTACATCGTTTCAAATATGGATGTAGTATTATTCAAAATACTTCACTTTTATTTTTAAATTATATTGTAAACCTACTAAATCCTCATACATGGATAAATTAGAAAATTTATAAATATCCATTTTGTTAAGAAAAACCTAGATAAATTATTTGAAAATTTCCACTGTTTGTTTAAAATATTAGAAACATTTTAATAATATAAGTTGCATAAAATTGTTTTATTGGATTTGCAAAAAAGATTGTCTCAGATTTTTATGAAGATTAATTACTATAAAATCTTAGACTTTCTTCTTCAGATTATCAATAAGAATTTTTATATATATTTAAATGCAGATAATTATTTTAATATTTTTTATTAGTACAGTGGTGTCTCGCAATTCGAAACTAATCTGTCGCCGAAGTAATATCGAAGATGAGAAACTGTCGAATTGCGGGACAATATTTCCCATATAAGATTATGTAAAATAGATTAATTCGTTATCGATCCCCCATCCCACTCCCCTAACGGTTGAGGTGAGAGAGATACGTTATATTATTTACTTTATTATATGTGTTTTACTATTGTATAACACACTCAAAATTCACTAATTTATATACAACACACACAATTTATTAGCCCTTGGTTGTTGGAATGATGCTATTTTATACACAAAACACAATTTATTAGCCCTTAAATGTTGGAATACTATTTTATACACAACACATAATTTATTAGCCCTTGGATGTTGGATTGAAGATATGTGTTTTACTATTGTATAACACACTAAATTATAAAATACACTATTATGTGTTTTACTATTGTATAACACACTAAATTACAAAATACACTATTTACAATTTATTAGACCTTGGGTGATTGAATGAAGTCTTCTAGCAACATCCTACCACCCATAATCTCTGTTGCAAAACGTTGCCACAGTTGTCCTAGCAACGCCATACTGGAGTTACATTTTAATTGTTCTATCTTTCTGCACTTTATCTGCAATTTTTTTCTTGGTCTCTTTGCTCAATCAGGTGTTCTTCTTTTCGGAATTATTCCTCTGGTCAGTTCTCTTTGAGCTCATCCTTACATTTCACTCAAAAAAATAATAATTACAACTTTTTTTACTTTCTGAAAAGTGTAGACTTGAAAATTAACAAAACAACACGGGCAAACACCAAAAAGATAATTTTTATATTGACATCATAAAACTTATTTTTATGAAGTCCACATTTTAAAACTAATTAGAAATAATTAGATAAATCACAGAATAGAATTATTCTTTACTATTCCCTGATATTAAATTAAAAAGTTCAACGAAATTGTACTGTATCTTTTCAAATACCTTCAAATAAATCTTTGATATGAAAGTAAATTAAATAACTATTATTTATCAAACATAAATTTTAAGCATTATAATATTAAGGAATGTTAAACTAAATGAAAATTTTCAACGAAAAGATCATAGATAATGTGGAGTTTTAAATAAAGATTGAGAGGAAAATATCATATGCCTGAAAAGCAAAAATGGAACATTTCATATCAATTAATATAATAAGGATGGAAAAATTAGTAAAACATTTTTTCTCGAAATAATTAGCCATTTTAAATTAGCATTTCTATAATATTCTTTCCCAATTTAGATTAAAAAGTTCAACGAAATTGTACTGTATCTTTTCAAATAAATCTTTGATATGAAAGTAAATTAAATAACTATTATTTATCAAACATAAATTGAGTGATTGAATGAAGTCTTCTAGCAACATCCTACCACCCATAATCTCTATTGCAAAACGTTGCCACAGTTGTCCTAGCAACGTCATACTGGAGTTACATTTTAATTGTTATATCTCTCTGCACTTTATCTACAATTTTTTTCTTCGTCTCTTTGCTCAATCAGGTGTTCTTCTTTTCGGAATTATTCCTCTGGTCAGTTCTCTTTTAAAATCTTCCAGCAGATACCCTAGCACCCATAATCTTCTCTTTCTGTTGAATAACGTCACCATAGTTGTCCTAGGAACGCCATACTCGAGTTACATTTTAATTGTTCTATCTTTCTGCACTTTATCTACATATTTTATTTCGTTTCTTTGCTCAACGAAGTGTTCTTCTTTTCAGAATTATTCCTCTGGTCAGTTCTCTTTGAACCCATCCTTACATTTCACTAAAAAAATAATAATAATTACAAATTTTTTACTTTCTGAAAAATGTAGCAAGAAAATAATAATAATAACTATGGTTGCACAAATTTTTTACTTTCGGAAAAATGCAGAATTGAATATAATAATTACAAGTTAATTACTTTCTGAAAAATGTAGAATTGAAAACAAATTTTTTACTTTCTGAAAAATGTAGAATAGAAAATTAACACAAACAACACGGGCAATAAAATTTTTACTTTCTGAAAAATGTAGAATTGAAAATTAACACAAACACAATATTTTACTTTCTGAAAAATGAAGAATTGAAAATTAACACAAACAACACTTTAACAGAAACAACACGGGTAAACTCCAAAGTAGCCTAGAATTGAAAATTAACACAAACAACACGGGCAAACACCAAAGTAGTCCAAGAACTGACAAAAAAATAGGGCAAACACCAAAGTAGCCCAAAAAGAACTGACAAATAGCAAATGGCTGGCAAACACCAAAGTAGCCCAAAAAGAACTGACAAATAGCAAATGACTCAGCAAACACTAAAGTAGCCCAAAAAGAACTGACAAATAGCGAATGACATCACCACAATTCCATGCACGCGCATGTGCCAACCTGCGAAACTCAAATGTCGAATTGCGACGCATCACTGTATATACATATACCAAACCCGCAAAACTCAAATGTCGAATTGCGGGACATCGAATTGCGAGGCACCACTGTTCCCGCAAAACTCAAATGTCGAATTGCGAGGCACCACTGTATTTACAAATCGATGAAACTGAAATGTCGAATTGCGAGACCGACAAATTGCGGGACGTCGACTATGTCGAATTGTGAGACCGACGAATTGCAGGACGTCGAAATGCGAGGCACCACTGTAATGCTAGCACACTGATAAATAGTGCATTAGAGAACTTCATTTTGGTAATCATTTAATTTAAATAAAATTTAACTTTTTATAACTTAAGTACACTTAATTATAATTATTATATTTATCTAAAAAAATAATAATTGATCAAATTTTTACACCCAGTTATTTCGAATTTAAGAATTTGATTAGTGGTTTATCTCTTCAACTGAAAAATCAAATGCAGCAGAAAAAATTAGTCTCGAAGTTGAAAATATAAGAGAATATAAACGAATTTTGGAAGAAAAATATGCAGTGATATACACTGACGGATTAATTTCCGGCTTTCTAAAGATTCTTTTTTTTATTCAAGTATGGGGAATGAGAAAGTCCTTTCCGTATAAAGAAAAAATTAATCAAATGTAAGAACTAATAATATAATATAATTATATTTGAATCTATATATAGTAATTAATTTTGTAAATAATATTTTATAAAATTGTTACAAAATATTATATTGCTTACAATCTGGCATTTATTATAAATTTATGGAGACAAATGAGGGAAATGGAAGAAAATATAAAAGATGATAAAAATCATTCTTTGAATTTCTATGATACTGCAGGAGCATTTATAATTCTTATATTTGGTTATATGCTTTCGAGCTTTGCATTGATCACAGAAATAATAATCTCTAATAATAATAATAGAATGCATAAAATTTAATATAAATTCACAAATACAGAATATTTTTTAGCATTGATCACAGAAATAATAATCTCTAATAATAATAATAATAATAATAATAATAGAATGCATAAAATTTAATATAAATTCACAAATACAGAATATTTTTAATGTCATATTTCATTATTTTTAAAAATATAGTATAGTACAGTATTTCAATTTGAATAGTTATAAGTTATTCATAAAATAAAATGTATTTTAATTTGTTTCTTCAATTAATGATTACATATTAATGAATTTACATGGCAGCCATTCGGCCATAGTACATAGAAGGATGTTGACTGAATGGTTGTCAGCTAAAGTATATTCTGGCTCTGGAAAGATTCAATTCCAAGACTCAGATTTCCAGATTGTTTTAGGAGTCCAAGTCCAATTCGATGAATCCCATCCTTCACGTGACAGTCGATGCCAGCGCTTTCAAAAAGAGTTCAATAGTTTAGTATTCGATAGGATGAAAAACAGCGGATAACCAAAAAGAAATGACCTCTCTACCACGGGTAAGGTTGACTTAGAGTTATTGGGCTCTCACTATAAAGCATTTATCATCAATTCCTGGAATTCTGTAAACCATGACAAATTTTTTCTAATATCAATTAACGTAGTTGTAATAAATTTTATTTTGCATGTTTCAAAATAATTGTAGAATTCTGTCCTTATTTAGAATTCCATCATACTGTTTGAGTATCTTCAGTTTTCAATTCTGTATATTGTAAGTACTTGTTTATGAATAATGGTGAATTCTCCTTATTAATTTTATCTAGAATCAAAATTTATAATAATGAAATGAGTTCATAATTATACTAAATTTCTTTATACTGTATTTTCAGAAGTTATATTTATGATTAATTGTATTGGAACACTAAGTATTCCTTATTTGTTCCGTAAACTAGAATAAGGAAAGTATTTTGTTTTTGGAATCAAAAATTTACTAACATCACTAGTTATATCTTCCTATTCTCTTATAATTATTGCTTGAGATTCATAAACCTCTTTAATATAAAGAGTAACATTTCCAAATCAAATAAATTTTAATTTTGCTTCTTTGTACTAATTGATAAAACAAATTTTTGTGATGTAGAATTAATTATTTATGAATATCTTATGTTTTTACCGAAAAGCATATTTTTTATTTTTTAATAAATAAGAAAATTTAACAATAATTGCTCCTTTGATTAATAGGATTTCCATTTTTTTTAATTAATCTGTAAATATACTCAATTTTGATCGCTTATCTTCAATCCTTACATATATATATATAATACAATCCTTTGATATCAATATTAAGTTTTTATTTATAATATCTTATATTTCGATTCGTAAATATACAATCCTTTGATATCAATATTAAGTTTTTATTTATAATATCTTATATTTCGATTCGATTGCAAACTCTGCTGTTAACCTTTACAAAATTTTGTAATTAATTTTTCCCTCGTTATATTCCTGAAGTTTTAAAAAGTATGTTTCATTTTTATAATTTTATCGATTTAAAAAAATTTAACAGCACTGTGGATTCATTATACTTAATTCTGAAAATTATAAAAATCTTTCGCGAAAGTGTGTTCGGATAACGAACACTTCACAGAACAAACTGTGTGACTCGCGGACTGACGGAATGACAGGTGGGCCGGATGGCCGAAGGTTAAAGCTGTGGCTTACCATCCTGGAGGATCCGGGTTTCACTCCTCCAATTTTTCAGGAGGGATCCGGGCCCGCCCCGTTGAATTTCATTCTTCAACCATCCGGTTGACCCCATCATGGTGTTGGCCAGCCTGTGATGAGCTCTATAAGTGGCCGCCACCAGATAAAAATCTCACGAGGATATCGCGGCTTAACTAACCTAACCGAATGACAGGCTTAGGCCTTGCGCATTCGTAGACTTTTGGGTAAGGATGGATGAAGAGTAGTTTTTCCAGATTAAAATGAACTCGGAGACAACTTAAAACAACTCAAAGATTTAATAAAATAATAATAGATGGAAGTTATATTTATGATTAATTGTATTGGAACATTAAGTATTCCTTATTTGTTCCATTTAAACCAAATTTTAATAAATCGCTTAGTTCTCAGTGTTTTGAAAGGGTAGGAAAAAACCTAAAACATTTTATTAAAAACCTTTTTTTATTTCATTACAAATTCATAATTCTTTAAAAAACAACTTAAATTAATATACATAAATAAACATAAATTAATAAATAATTTTTTACAATTAATTCACTGCTTTTTAAATATGCATTTCGACCTGTGATTCATACAGTACGCAATATTTTATTCTATATTTCTTAATCTTTTTTTAATTCTGAAAATTACAGTGGATAATCGATTAACGAACAGATCGGATAACGAACACTTCACAGAACATGAAATGTTTTTTGTAATTCCTGCATATAACTCTTCAGTTATATGCAGGAATTACAAAAACCATTTCAATACAATAAAATGTTTAAAAAACTGACATTGCCATTCCTAAAAATACAGGTCATTTTATAAGAACATTACTTATATGACGAATTACCACACTATTAAGAAACAGGAGTATATTTGACAAATTATAAACTAGCAAACTGCATTTAGACTTCTTATGAACTATGTTCAATCAATCTTCAAAAAAATTTTTTAATTTTCCTATAAATACATCAAATTTTTAATTTTTAAAAAACCATAATTCTGCATGTAAATTCATAAAAACCAATAAATTACCATTGAAATGGTTTTTGTAATTCCTGCATATAACTCTTCAGTTATATGCAGGAATTACAAAAACCATTTCAATACAATAAAATGTTTAAAAAACTGACATTGCCATTCCTAAAAATACAGGTCATTTTATAAGAACATTACTTATATGACGAATTACCACACTATTAAGAAACAGGAGTATATTTGACAAATTATAAACTAGCAAACTGCATTTAGACTTCTTATGAACTATGTTCAATCAATCTTCAAAAAAATTTTTTAATTTTCCTATAAATACATCAAATTTTTAATTTTTAAAAAACCATAATTCTGCATGTAAATTCATAAAAACCAATAAATTACCAAATAGCAATGTTTCTTTTATCCAACATGCACTGAATTTCGCAATTATTTTTAAAGGTTATGATTAACTATTTCCTAAACCAGAAAGAATTCATTATATTATTAATTTTCTATCATCTATTTTATCCATTAAAAAATAAATTTACCTAAATTAACTAATGTTAATTTCCAGATTCCGAACTTCCTTTTATTCTGAAATCTTCCGTAATATCAGTAATCAGCCAAAATTGGCAGAAATAGTTTTAATAGAATTAGATAAGTTTATATTAAAATATCCTGGTGTTCAATTTGTGGCTCGTTATGTTGATGATGTTCTATGTATAATAGATTCTAATATAGTAAATACTGTAAAATTGTTAGATTATGTTAATTCATATAGTGATAATATTAAATTAACTTTGGAACATAGCTCTGATAATAAAATTAATCATTTGGATATCACCTTGTTAAAACATGATAATAGAATAAACTTTAAGAGATACTGGAAAGAACAAAATAATTTTAAGTTATTAAATTTCTACTCTAATACTCCGAAATTTGTCAAGAAAAATATTCGGATAACGAATATTGTCTTGGAACGGATTATGTTCGTTAACCGATCACCCACTGATTGTATAATCAGAATTGTGAAAGCTGTGGGAAATTTGGATTCCTGCTGGTGTTTTCATACACTGTATAGATAAAAAACATAATGTGTTGTATTTGAATATAATATATACAATTTTATATTATATTGTTTAATACATGAATTATTTATATAAAGTTTTGTTCATTCTGTGAATATATTATAAAAGTTTAATGATAAACTAGAAGCGAACAAGTCTGGAGTTATTGACAAAAAGACACACTAACTTCGAATTTCGATATTTCATTATTACAAAAATAATGATGGATTATAATTGGAGACATTACAATAATTAATGCATTTGTAATGTCTTCAAGTATATTCAAATGAAGTTTCCATAATTTTCAAACAGAACTTTCCGAAAATTATGGAAACTTTATTTCGGAATGTTTTAATTGAATTTAACTTAAATCTTCTCAGTTTCACTTAAGAAAATTATAATTTCTCATATTTATCTATACAGTAATTAGTCATTGAATATATCACAACTTTAACATATATATTATGAAAGTCATATTTTTTATATATTAAAGTAAAATTGTTTATTTAAATAAGAGAATGTTAAGTGCCACATTCGAAGCAGGCTTTAATGCAATACCCGGAAAACAAGTGGCTGCTGTAAAAGTGCCATGCCCTTTTAAATGGTCTGAGTGTTTCGTTTTTCGTGATTTCCTCCATAAATTTCGGCGAAATTATTTGTTTTTTCAAAATGATTTTCTTATATTTTAGAATCATTATTTCAATTCGAATTGAAATAATGATTAGAGATGGATCTAATAGTCATTTTGTGAAGGAAATGAGAACAAATGTCAATTCGAATTGAAATAATGATTAGAGATGGATCTAATAGTCATTTTGTGAAGGAAATGGTATTCGCCCTAATACAATTATTTTAAATTCGTCTTCTAAACAAATCTAATAACCATAATCAGAGAGAGCTCTCACAATATAAAGAAATTCCAATAATACTTTATTACATCTTATTAAACAAATACCATGGAATGTAATAACTTCTATAACAAGACTGCATGAGTTCTTATACCTCCTTATAGAGATAGCAATTTGATATTTACATCTGAATACAGTATTTACAATTTTACATTTGAATTTATTCTGCATTCTAAGTACTGTATATGTAGCTGAATCGAATATTCCATGATAGAGAAACTTTTGACAGAGCGCTTCTAACATGTAATTCTTAATAGATAACTGCGGTTAAATCTTATCGCAAGACAAGATTGGATCTTTTATATTTCACTTATTTTTATTCTATTGATTTTAATTTAAATGTGCCTAGTCGGAAAACATTCCATCACTATTCACCTATAAAAGAATACAAAAAATATGCCTTCAATAAAGTTTTGAATTTTCAATCCAACATACTGAATTGTGGTTAACTTTAAAGTTATTATAGAAATTTTACATCGTTCAAATTTATAAATATTGAGCTTTAAATATCTTTTTTTTTTCTTAATATTTAAGTACAAAATATTAACTTTTGTTATCAGAAGTCATTAGATATAAAAGTTTCACTCTTTGCAGAGAATTTCAAGCATACTGTATTTTTTTATAGTCTGAAATTTCGATTTTAAATATTTTATAAGAAAAGTAACGATTGTTATATCAAATCAATCATTTTTAAAATAAATCAGAAAAAATATTTTATAATTATTTAACGGAAATGCAATAATCTTATTAACTATACAGTATATACTCTATAGTTTATGTATTAATATGTAAACGATTTTCAAATAGAAAAACAAATATTTAGTTGTTTGATGACAAGGCATGTCAAGTACCCAAATCTTTTTTTAAATTAGAGATGCGACCTCATTGGCCGGATTGACTCTGTGGAAACAGTTCGGTTTTCCATTTTGGAGGACCAGGTTCCAATCTCGGGTCCCATCCCTTGAAAATATTTATCATGGGGTGCGGGCCTAGCCCGTCGATCGCTGTGGCCTCTGCCCGGCTGTATGTGGAAAAGCTTGTTTCACTTGTCACAAGTTAGTACTGTACCTAGTAGAAAATGGTGAGTATGTTGCCAAAAAAAAACGACTGCGGTCTTCAACTTTATGGAGATCTGTGCCCTCGGAACTGAAGATGAATTTGTATAATGCAATGTTTTCTCATTTAGTTTTAAAGCGTTGTTTTAATGCCAAAGATTTACTATTCATTTCTTAAACATGTTAAAAATCAAATTATTATTTTTTGAGTTAAATTATTTGCCTGAACTATAACAAATAATTTCAACAATACCTCTCCATATATGAAACTTTATTAAATGAATTATCATATATAAAAAATTTTTATTCTTACATACTAATAATAGTTCTAAAAATATCTATCGAAAATGAAGGATTAAGGTTGAGAGAGCTGTTTAAATACAGACACTTTTTTTATTCTTACATACCTAAAAATATCTATCGAAAATGAAGGATTAAGGTTGAGAGAGCTGTTTAAATACAGACACTAACCACTATGGGGAAAGATGTTGAAGTTAGTTTGACTGACATATATAGTGTAAAATGTGAAGACCATTAATTTTAATTTTTCGAGGCATTAAGCTTTTAAATATTTTATCATTATAAGTATTTTAAATCAAAGAAATAAATACTTTATCGTTAATTTTAGGTTTATTTTTATTATTAATTTTTTTTTTAAATATCAAACTGCTTAATGATATCGCCCATCTATCGACAACAGTATCAGTTTTTTTTTAATTTTCAATTTTTTGAGATGGTTAAAAATTTAAAAATTTTAGATTTTTTTTTCTTCTGTGACTCAAATGCTTTCTCCGTGACAAATTTGAAGTTTATAACCTAACAGAACTGGGAATTTTTCCATTATTCACTCTCATGCTTTCCAGCTTGAATATACTGTATATCATTTCTATAGTTTCAAATTTAAAAATGTATCGAAATTATGATAAAAATTTGTTGCAACTAAGGAAAACTTTTATAAGCTTATCTATCAATCTACATAATTCAATGTTAATGATTTTAAAGCTTTATTTCGTTGGAAGGTTAAAAAATATTAAATACGTTTTATTTTTAACCTTGTAGCTTTAATCATTTAAAACTAGGCTGATAAGGCTAGACAGCTTTTAATAAGAATTGAAATGGCCTGTCATTTAGTAATGATAAGATTGGATTTTTTCATGTATAGTTTAACGTCTCTTTCCACCCAAGATATACTAAGCGACGAGGATTCCAGTATCCAAAACCACCGGTGAGGTCAGCCATCAGGTGGAATTCAACGATTCAAGCTCAAGCGCTTCCTGAAAATCTTTTGTAGATGTGGGACTTGGGAATTGAACTCAGATCCTCCAGTTAGGAAGCACAGTATACTTACAACTTGGCCATTTGGCAGAATGGAAAGCGTTAAAAAATTTAGCCATCAGGTGGAATTCAACGAGTCAAGCTCAAGCGCTTCCTGAAAATCTTTTGTAGGTGTTGAACTCAGATCCTCCAATTAGGAAGCACAGTATACTTACAACTTGGCCATTTGGCAGAATGGAAAGAGGCGTTAAAAAATTTTAAAATATGACTATTCAAACTTCTAAGTTTATTAATATCTAATGTATTTATTTGAATGATTTTTATTAAATTTATAAGAACGATTATTCCTTTAAAAATAACCTTGAATTCGTATTTAACGTGTTTTGTAGCTTCAACTAGTGTTTCCAAATTCCCGACATTTTAGAACCTTCGGGAATCGAGAACGGGAAATCGTATTTCCCGAAATAATCTTTTTTATTTAATTTTCGTTGATCATCTATAATAATGGCTATAGCAGTAAATGTTAATAAAACCCATAAAGTGATGCAAGCGGACCCAGCGCAATCTTTCAGAGGTTTCGAGACACTCCTATATGTAAGCAGTAAATGTTAATAAAACCCATACAGAAAGTGATGCAAGCGGACCCAGCGCAATCTTTCAGAGGTTTCGAGACACTCCTATATGTAAAAGGTCGATGCAAAAAAGGAGTAAATGAAATTTCCTAAATGGAGATTGACTGGAATTTCATGACTAGTGCATATCACTACGATATCGTTTTGACTAGATTTCCGTTACATTTCAGGTTTTCTCAAAATATAAACAATGTAATTAAAGCAAACTTTATTTAACCAAACTTATAGTATACAGTGAGATTTTACGTATATCGTACAATCCATTAACATATATCACAATCGTCAGCCACAAACAAACTGATCGAATATGGTTGATAGCATCGGTAGTTACTTTATGAAAACTATTTATCATGGAAAACAGAAATAGCTTGTGTTTACACAGAGAAAATTTATTTTCACAGCCCAGGATTTGACTAATAATGTCGTATTAAAATAAACTACCTTAGATTTCCTTAGTTCACCTGAAGATGACTTTGTAATCAAATCTTGGGTTGTGAAAATAAATATTTTTCTGTGTAAATACAAACTGTTTTCAGTTCTCCTCGATCAAATATAACTCGATTTACATGAGCTAAAATTAGCTAGTTATGTGCTATTTCATTCTGGTGTCGCGCGTGTATTTCTAGTGGCGTGTAATATTGTAACACAATGTAACTTTAGATAGCGCTAAATAAAAAAATTTCTAAAAGATACAATGTGAGTAGTACTTTTATTTTCCATTGTTGGTATTACTGGATTCTAGGAGCCGATTTTCCGACCAACTTTTCTCGGAATTCAGGAACGAGAAAACGAAAAAAGAAAAATTTCTAAAAGATACAATGTGAGTAGTGCTTTTATTTTCCATTGTTGGTATTACTGGGTTCTAGGAGCCGATTTTCCGACCAACTTTTCTCGGAATTCAGGAACGAGAAAACGAAAAAATTTCCGGGAACGGACGGGAAGGTATTCTCGCCCGGAAACACTAGCTTCAACTTTTTAAAAATTGAGGACAATCAAACTTCTGATATGTACCGTGATAAATTTTGTGATACAGTATTTCATAAATTTTTATGCTGTACGATCATATCATTGAATGTGATTTTAATAACATACTTTTTAATTCTGAATTTTTCATCATTCAAAAATTATATACTGTGTATGTAAGTAAAATAGATGATTAATTGTTTCCACCATTCTCCATAGTTCTTATTTTTACTGTGTTCGTAGTAAAATAATAATGTCATTATAACAACAAAAAAGTAATGATTTAAAATGTTCAAGATTGTTAGACATAAAGAGAACATAGATTCGAATTTCTTGTCTTTTAAAGAAGAAACTATATCTTTGTCATTATTGTATTTTGTATTTCATGTAATATATTTAATTGCTCTTTGTACCGTTATACTATGGGCATTTAGTAATTCTAGATTAAAAGAAACTATATCTTATTTGTCATTATTATATTTGTATTTCACGTAATATATTTAATTGCTCTTTGTACCGTTATACTATGGGCATTTAGTAATTCTAGATTAAATAATTCAGGTAAAAACATATACTACACTCTGTATTCATTTCAATAAATATTATTTATTCATTTGTTTAGGTTTATTTTTGTCATTTTAATATAGGACTTTATATATAACACGTGGTAACAGGAATATTAGATTTTATTTGCAGAAATTTTTAATCTTTTTAAAAAATAATTTTAGATTTACAATATTGTATAAAATTAAAACACAATAATCCGAAATTATTTATTAATGTTTCAAGGAAGGAGAAAAATAGATTTCGGGTACGCGCCCATATGCAATTATCAATCGGTCAACTATTTAATTGCAGAACTGAGAACAAATGACTCCTATGAGACTGTTCCCGCTAGCAACTCTTTTGTTGGCGGATTAAATAGTTTGTGACCTGTCACAAACTAAACGATCGTCCAACTAGGATGTAACATATAGGTTTGTACCTGTCTGCGCCCATTTGGAGCCAAATACTTGTACAAATCAGTACGAACACATCTGGACGAAAATTTATCATTTGCTTTTGAGTTTTTGGTGGGCTACATAAATAGGTAAGTAAGGCCTTGCGCCCACATCCAATTATCAGTCGATCAACTGTTTAATTGCAGGAGTGAGAACAAAGGACTCTATTGTTTTGTCTGCCAACAAAAGAGTTGCAAGTGGGCACAGTCTCATAGGAGTCATTTTTTCTCACTCCTGCAATTAAATAGTTGACCGATTGATAATTGCATGTGAGCGCGAAGCCTAAAAGACCATCAAGGGTGAATTATTTAAAAAAAGCAATATTACATGTATTTTATGCTAAAGAAAATGTTATGAAAAATTAACAAGCACAAATGAAGAGAATGAATAAAATTTTATTTTTTGACAAGGATTATAAACAAACAATAAACAAGGGAATAATTACACTATTTATACCAAATAATAGTCAGTAGCCCTATCATTATTAAATTAATATTATTTTAATTTTAATAAAGATAGGATTATTGGCTGTTATTTAATATTAATTATATGAAGTTTAATACTTAACTTATATTAATTGTAAGGCTTTCTTTATACATTACTGAAAAGAATTGCTTTAAGTATCTGAGGGATTGTTCAAATATATCATTATCATCCAAATAATTTTTATTTTCCATTCTTAATGGTTGTTTACATGAGCTCCTGACAGTTGGTTTGAAAATTTTAATTGTTCCTGCTCTTGCTGTCTATTTAATTTAACTATATATTCCATTTAACATCACCTATTTCTGAAGTTATCATCCCTTTATCTGCTAGTGTGTTTCTTGCCAGTTTCAACATGTGACATGAATCTAAAAACAGATTAATATCTGTTCTATTCACAGGATGTTTAAATGATGATTTAAGTGAGTCAAGAATTTGTACATATAAATTTCCCCCAATTGATTTAAAGTATGAATATTTAAACCATCACAAGTGAGAGAATGTATGGTAATTCCTATCTCACTCAACTTTTCCAAACACACTTATAATTTGTGCCTGAAGATTGGCTGATATAAAAGTAAGCTATAAGAATTTAAAATTACCATTATGAGGAGAAATCTATTTATGTACAGAAAAATTATGTCGGATTAGTATATCATAGGACATATAATAAAATATGATATTTCCTCATCTATGATAGATTTTATCTTCTGGTGAAAGAAATTTCCTGCCTTCTATCATCTGGTCTTTGCTCTCTCTTACATCCATATGCTACACAATATACAGTGGCACCTTGGTTAATGACAGCCTCGGATAACGACGTACTTGGTTAACGACGAGAGGTTGTAAGAAAAATGTCTTGATTAACGACGCAGGCTTTGGTTAACGATTCCTGATTATGTGAACTTCCGACAAAATAAAGCTTTTAACGACGAGAGGTTGTAAGAAAAATGTCTTGGTTAACGACGCAAGCTTTCGTTAACGATTCCTGATTATGTGAACTTCCGACAAAATAAAGCTTTTGTTATACTCGTCATCGCATCACGTGATTCGTTAGCTCAGTTGTTAATCGTTATTTTTTTTAATCACAATCAATTCAAATCCGACGATATCATCATTAAAATTAATAAAATTATAACCATATAAAAATATTAGTTATTTTTCCATACTTTTTAGGCATTTTAAATGAGTTTTATCTGCATTTTTAATATTTACTATGGTTGTGAGTTTTATCTGCATTTTTAATATTTACTATGGTTGTGGGAAGAAGCCGGAACGAATTAATCAATTTTCAATTAAATACTATAGGGAATCGCGCCTTGGATAACGACGGTAATCCTGGAACGGATTACCATCGTTAACCAAGGTACCACTGTATACCAGTAACGCAATAAAACAGAAATAACATACTATTAATAGCAAGAAATGATGTATTCAGCGAACAACCCAGCGCACTTGGTTCCGTCCTGCAATATGGCTGTCAATGGCTATTTTTTCCTGGCGACTTACCATTAGAGCAGTCAATCCAGTATGTATTACATCGATGGACGAAACAAACCCTGCCAGACTTCCATAGAAAAAGAACTCTTGACACAGGTTACCCATCATTGCGAAGATGTTAGCCGGATTGTAAAGGACATCGATCGACGGACCAGATCCGGATTTCATGAATAAATTTTCCAAAGCATGGAGGGTGGAAATGCTTCGATTTTTCGTCCAAACTACCCAATTCTGAATCCATTCCTTGGAAAATTTATTCAAAAACTGGTCCCCGATGATTCTCATCCCCTACAGTTGGATCCCTCCGTGGTGATGGTCAATCTGTGGTATGGCTGTTATACTATAGTCTCCCTACAATAATCAGTAGTGATTGGAAAATTGACATCATCGTCGGCCGGATTGGCCGCGTGGAAACGCTTCGGCTTTCCACTCTGGAGGACCCGAAAAGATTTTGTCGAAGAAGCAGCTTAACTTCTCACAGATCAAAATGTTATGAAAAATATATTTCTGAAATACAAACAGATAAAATTAATTTTTCACTTCAAACAGAATAATTAAAATATATATTATCCTGTAATCGGAATATTTATCAGTTTTAATTTGAAAATTTTAATATGAAATTAGAAGAAATTATATTTTAAAGAGAACGTTCATGACTAAGAATGCTTTGCATTCGTATCTGTAATGATTTCTGATTTAAAAAAAGTTGATGTGAAGTATTTTTATTAAGTTGAAATAATAAATATGATTATAAAGTAAAAAAGGATTATTCATAATAAGGTTTTTCTCTTTTAAAATCAGTCTTCTGGATGGCAGCATGATAAAGCTGTGACTTACACCTTGGAGGATCCGGGTCCCTTGTCTTTAGTTTTTCAGGAGAAGTCCAGGTCCGGCCTGTTGAACCCTATATTTTAATTATCCGGTTCTCACCACTAGTTGTGCCGGCCATCCTGTGATGGGCTCTTATAAGTGGCCGCTTGCAGATATAGAATATCCCTCGTGCAATATGGCGGCTTAACCAAACAAACCAATCCATAGTCGGCCGGATTGGTCGCGTGGAAACGCTTCGGCTTTCCACTGTGGAGGACCCGGGTTCAAATCTAATTATACAAGCATATGTATAAATATATTTTACATATATTAAAAATATATAAATAAGGCTTTTACCAATGATAATTAACATCATGCAGTATTCAATTTTGCAAAAAAAAAAGATTAATAACTTTCATAAATGACAGATGCCATAATTATTCAAAAATATATTGGCATAATTTTATACTTTTGATTTAATCTGTATTTATAGTCCTTCGGATGGATTGTATTGTTACTAATGAAATAAAATTTAGAAATTGCATACTCCAGGAGATGCTGAAGCGATTTATATAAAAAACATAGTTCAAAACATTGTTACCAGAATGCGTAGGAAGCCTAGCAAACAATATTCTTAAGAGGATTACTAGATTCAGGATAATGAATCTATCTGTATATATTCTATATTAGCAATAAAGGAAGAAGGAAGTAGAATTTCAACACCAGCTGTCAACAACCTATATAGCAGGGCTGTCCAACTAGTCGATCGCAAGCCTCCGACCATCTTCCGATCAACTCGCTCGCGCCCTCTTCCTGTAAGTAGCATGACGAAACAAGCTCTTCCACAAGCTGCTCATCTCAGCAGAGGGATCACCAGATTGTAGAGGGCGGGATTGACGACCGGACTCATACCCCACGATAAATATTTTCAAAGAGTGGATCCGAGACTCGAACCCGGATCCTCCAGAGTGGAAAGCCGAAACTTTTCCACGCGGCCAGTCCGGCTTTTGGCGCCATCTCTTTTAGAACTCATCACAAATATTCATTTATTATAGCATTTGGTATCCATTGGATTTTTTCCAATTTGAACATTGATTTGACTAGTATATTATGTCAAGATGACGTCATTATCAAGACGACGAGCTATCGTTGTGACGTTCCCCAGAACTCGTGAATTTATAACTTTATGGAGAAGTTGAGGTTTGAAATACTTTAACTTCTATACTGACTATGAATGTGGAAAATGAGAAAGCAAACGAATCACATAGATATATCATTTTGCTATATCCACGCGGCCAATCCGGCTTTTGGCGCTATCTCTTTTAGAACCCATCACAAATATTCATTTATTATAGCATTTAGAATCTATTGGCTTTTTACGTCCAGTTTTAATGTTGATTAAACCAGCATATTATGCAGTGGCGGCTCGTGAATGATTTTTGTGGGAGGGCTGAAAAAAATTATAATAAAATATGTTTTCTCAGTCCAGTGTTCTTCTTTTTGGAATTATTTCTCTGGTCAGTTCTTTTTGAATCCATCCTTACATTTCACTCAAAAAAATAATAATAATTACAATCTTTTACTTTCTGAAAAATGTAGAATTGAAAATTAACACAAAGAACACGGACCAAACACCAAAGTAGCCCAAAAAGAACTGAAAAATAGCAAATGATATCACACAATTTCATGCACGCGCATGCGCCAACCTGCGAAACTCAAATGTCGAATTGCGAGGCATCACTGTATCGGAAATAGTCTGTATTCAATCTAACCTGAAAATAGTTTATGTCATCATGTTAATGTATTCAATATGTAATCCCCACTGATGGGTATTTTCATTAGTGAATTATATGTAGACCACTAAAAAACTTAATTAAATGGAAAAACATTGGAAGCATGTATTTATGCCAAATACAACTTCGTCATGATGTGTATAGAGTTTTATGAATTTCTAAAACACAAACCCGATTTATCAAAAAAAGTTCATTCTGATGAAAACTATCAAAATTAATTTTTTTAAAGTAATGATATGATTGTTTAAACCAGTGCTTCTCAAAGTGTGGGTCGCGACCCCATATGGGGTCGCGTAACATAATTTGGGGGTCGCACAAATTTTAGCAAATGTTTTAATTCGTATTCCTAGTTTATATATCCCTATACCTAGGATCGCGAAAATATTTTCTCGGGGTAAAAGGGGTCACCAAGTGGAAAAGTTTCAGAAGCGCTGGTTTAAACCGTTGTTGTTTATTGTTAGTATTGTTTATTTTACTTATAATAAATGTTATAAGGCTTTTCAGTTTTAATGAAATAAATAAACACAACCTGCTTTTTATTGTCATGAAACAGTTTCTGATTTGTTCTTTATTTTCTCCAAAAAAAAAAAAAATATGGTCACCGTATCTATGACAGATCTATGTATATCGGAAATAGTCTGCATTCAGTAAATAGATCTAACCTGAAAATAATATACGTCATCATGTTAATGTATTCAAATCCAGTTTATTTAATATTAATTTCCCGTACTTTATATTATCTGAGTTTTTGATTATCCAAGATTCCATCGGCAGATAATCGAGACTACTATACATATTTTGTTACACGAAAGTATCATGATGATGTAATGATTAATATATGTCATTTATGATTATAAGCATTTCTTGACTTAAATTTGATTTTATAAATAAAATTTCGACATGAAAAATACAGTATTTTTTAAATCACTATAATTTAGTATAAGTGTCTTACTATAATTTTATACAGTAGTTTACAACAAATGCAGTAAGGCCACGTTTAACGCGGGGGATAAGTTCCAAAAAACAAAGCGCTAAACGAAACAGCGTTAAACGAAGTCATCTTAACACGTAAATAATGGGAATAGGTGAAACGGGACAGTGAATAAAAAATATAGGCACCTTTTTTATTTTGTAACGATTTATTACTATTATATTACATTAATTACAGACATTTTTGTTGTTAATATCGATTTGTATTCATAAATCAATTCATGAAAATCAAAAATATTCAAATAAATAATTTGTTTGTGATGAGGAAGGTTCTTCCTCATTTGATATTTTCTGTTTTTTCATTAAGAATCATCTAATGAAAAATCATTTGCCTTTTCTGGTTTTTCGTTAAGGATCATCTAACGAAAAATCGTTTGCCTTTTCAAAACTCTTTTGGTCACCAAGCAATTGTCAATAGTAAGACATTGCATCCATGATACTTCGTCTTGCCTTTGAACGTCTATCAAAATTTGGATCATTTTGTATAACTGATCCATAATTTCCAGTAATAATGTTGATGAACCATCATAAATATGAAAGTCTACTGCGGTCACATGAACTGTGATCGCAGCAGACTTTTATATGTACTGCACTGAACTTATAACAAACACATTGCGAGACGACAGAGGAGAATCAAAGCAACAGATTAGTGCGATTTCGGATTTATGTGAGTATAACGGTTTGGAAATCCGCGGCAAAGTGAATCAATAAAATATATAGAATTCGAAAAAGCGCGTTAAATGGAGCAGCGTTAAGCGGGGTCTTACTGTAGTTATTTTGTTGATAGTAATGTTAACTAATCATATATAATAACTATTATAATATGATATAAATTGAACATATGCATTATGCTATGATAATTACATCGGTGCACTATCTGTTATTAAACGGTATATTAATAATTACATAAGCAATAAAAAATAATTAATTTAGATTTTAATATTAACTCATAATATTGTATTTGCAACTAAGCTATTATGGTTTGTTTTGTATACAGACTAATCTGTATTGTATATTGGCAGCGTTTTATATATTAGCTCTGTTCGATTTGACTACACCGTTACACTAATGTAAGACGGTATAGCACTGAGACATTCGATTTGGCCAGTGTAGCTACACTAACGCGTTCGACTTATCGGTGTAGTGTAAAATTTATACACTATTCTACACTGACTGGAGACACGATGTAGCAGTGTAGAAAGTAACGAGCAATTATTGATATAACCGCCATCTTGCTAATCTTGAGCTGCTACACTACTTTATTCGTTTTGAGTAGAAAATAATCCTACACCGATGAACCAACTATACACTAAAAAGCTACACTAATGTTGCTCAGTGTAGTCAAATCGAACACAGCTATTATAGAGCAGGGCTGCCTAACCAGTCGATCTCGACAAGCTTTTTTAGTCGATCGCAAGCCTCCGACCATCTTCCGATCAACTCGACTTGTTAAACTTCCATTTTACAAATACGTAGTAAAGGTGATCTGTATTCTTGTTGAAACAAGAAAAGTGAGGTTATCCTTAAGATACAGAGCGCGTATCGAGGTACCTAGTACCTACAATTCAAAAATAAATATACTACAAACGGAAAAAATATGTTTTTGTGAAATAATCGTATAGTAATGTAATAGCTACAATAATTTAAAAATGTTTTCATTTTGGTGGGAGGGCTGCAGCCCTTATGGGCGAACCGCCATTGATATTATGTCACGATGGCGTTGTCATTGAGGTAGTGTAATCTGTGATGCTATCATGATACCACCCATTGTTCAATAATCATGACGTAAAGCGTCTGAATTGTTTTATAGCGTCATCCCATTTTTAAGTTATGATGTCAAATCGATGCGATTGTGATGTCACTCCGAATTCGAACATCACTCTGAAAAATTTAAATGATTGCATTTTCATTGGCACATCTGATGCAATCTCGATTCAGGGTATATTGCCTTATAATACCAGCAGAATGGCAAGTCTCCATGAGAAGTTTGGTTCCGATGGGTCAAACGGTGAGGAAGCCTTTGCGGAACAGACAACAAACAAGCATTGCATTTTATATATATACATAGTTCCTTAAATATACTGTACTATATTGAGACTAAATATGTTTAAAACATTGATTCCATCAGGGATGAGGTTAATGTTGCAGCTCGTGGTAGAGACTAAACTGCCCTGCTGCTTAGTATAGTATCAACGATGTGAAAATAATCGTAAACACTGCTTTTCACTTTGGAGAACCGGAGGATTTTCGATTTCGGGACCCACCTCTTGAAAAATTTATCAATGGGATTCGGATCCATGTTGTTCACAATCTGGCTGACTCCTCCGTAAGATTAAGCAGCCTGTTACAGGATTTGGTCAGGCCACCATTTAATACTCTATTCTACTGAGCATGGATGTATCAAGAATGTATTATACAGATCAATGCTACTGAGTGAAAAGTGGCGACATCTATTAACTGAAAAAATCGTACATGAAAAGATCTCATAATAGTATGATGTAACAATTAATGTCTTTAAAATATAATAGATTTCATAATGTTACCACTACGTTACAATAAAAGATGACACAATGGAAAAAAAGATGACATTACAAATACTTAATAATTATTTGACATTAGCCGGATGGCTCGAGGAAGTGTTCAGCACTTCCATTCCGGACGATCATATTCAGTTCCCGAATTTCACTTTCAAATTTTTCCAGGAGAGTTTGGGTTTGACTCGAACTCATCCTTCTCCTAATGGTTTCTTATCACGGATGCGAGTGGCCTATGTATGATAGCTTGAAAAACTGGAGTTGTGCGATCAAGAATTGAACTTCGGATCTAAAAGCGGACACAGCAAGATTCTACATGGCTAATCGATCTTTAATTAATTAAAAAAATATTTGTGCATTCAATTATTTAGTATTTATTTAGTAGCATTCAATTATTTAGTGGATGTTATTGTGTGTTGGGATTTATAACTATAATCATACCTCGACTTTACGTCGGTTTTTTTGTTAATAGGAAAAAATAGACATCTAATAAAGGTGGATCTTATAGGCGTAAAACGATGTAAATTCGTCGGTGTATTGATGTTGATGTTATTTTCGCTATATGGCTAGACGCAGCGTTTTAACGCCGAAGTTCACTCTTGTTCAACTTTCTACGCTGCGTACAAGAGTACCTTGACCATTCGTCCAATCGGTATATTAGCTGGTTATTGAAACTTATAAAATTACTAGCGATACAGGGTTATTTAAAGGGGATCCAGGTCTTTTTTAAAGAACTTATTCGACTTAAGTCGCGAGTCTTGGAACGAATTAACGACGTAAAGTGAAGTATGACTACTGTACAGTGTATATCAGTTTTCTCTAGAAATAGTTTAAGATATTTTTTATGTAAATTATTATGTTAATTTAAAAAGTAGATACCGTGTTATTTTTATTTAATAATGAAGATATCTATGCACAAAGAAATGCGATATATTATTGATATTTTATTGTATGAAAATTTGTTAAATTAATACAGTTTCTAAACGACAGATGGCGCTAAACGTAAAATTTGGCTAAAAAATCTTCCATATGAATATTCTCTAGAATTAAAAAAAAAAAATAAAAAACAATTATTACAGATGTTTTAATAATAAATATTATCAGAATTAAAAATTTTTATTGCAAATTGATATTTTCTCCATTATACTCAAACTTTTAACATAACTTTGTATTTATGCCAAGATCCTGATTAATTTTTAGCGCATTTTTTGAAGAAAAGTGAATCATATAAGATGATCACACTGCGTGCCTCTTGCATGGATCCATCGCTAATGACTTTTGAATTAATTTATGGCTATTATAGCTATCCATCTTACGGTGAATTTATAGAAAATAATTACAACTCAAAATAAGAAATTTGTTCTGTATTTTAAAAACCTCCTATGTTGTTTTGAGCTGAAATCTTTCTATTAATTGATAGATTATTATTTGAATTCTTTATATAATCCATAAAAAAATTCAATAGAAAAGTCGTATAACTGAAAAAAATTTAAATACCGTAATAGTTTCAAATTTCAGAATCGAATTTAATAACTACATTTTAAAAATTATTAAAGCAAATTAATATAATTTTTCCATAACTGTGTGTGAATATATACATTTACACATACAGTAAAGAATGTTAAATGTTCCTTGTTGTGCTATATGCCCTTGAAAGACACTGCATTTCCGAAGAATTAAATTTTATAAAACACGTGTTACTTATTGTATTCAGAAACGGATACGGAAAAAATTTTAGAGGGCTAAAGAGTAAAATATCATTAAAAACATAAACAAGCAATAAGAATTACGTTTCAACAAATCGATAAGGTTTATACATGCTGGTATAAATAGCTGCAGTTCTATATACGAGATTTAAGGATGATAATATGGCTGGAAGAGTTATATTTGTCTTCAATAATAATATAAATTTAAAAAAAATGCTTGTTTGCATAACAAATATACTACTATTGCTTAGTTTAGGAATGGGCAACCTATGTTTCAACAAATCGATAAGGTTTATACATGCTGGTATAAATAGCTGCGGTTCTATATACGAGATTTAAGGATGATAATATGGCTGAAAGAGTTATATTTGTCTTCAATAATAATATAAGTTTAGAAAAAATGCTTGTTTGCATAACAAATATACTACTATTGCTTAGTTTAGGAATGGGCAACCTCCGGCCCGCGAGCCACATTATTTTATCTAATATCAACGCTATGTATACTTATATATCTGTACCTTCTCTTTTTTAAATAAATACTATTATTATCAATTGTTTTTGTTTTGGCCAGTGGCCCACCATAAATTTTTCTATACGGTCCCTATAAAAAAAGGTTGCCCACCCCTGGCTTAGTTTATTTTTATTTGGAGAGTGTTTGGCTCCTTATGAGGGAGCTTAGCGCGCATTTGGAGCCCAATGCCACTTTGTTTATAAACTATCTATTTCATAAGTACTGCAACAGGGCCGGTTCAACATATGATCGAGCAGAGCGTCCTCTCAGGGCGCCAAAAATCTCTGGCGCATTTTGTGTTTTATTATTATTACTATTATTGTAGTAAGACAAAATTATTTTTCATACACAATTCAGACGGTGAATGGATTGGGCGGCTCACCGTTGCCCCCTCAAGTCGTCAGTTTTGACGCTTATCATCAAAACTGACGACTTGAGGGGCGCTACTTGGAATCACTACTGTAATATTTATTTTACTCAATTTCTCAAATAATAATTATTCTATAAATTTACGTATAGAATACATTTTATATTACTAAACCATAATTCAATTAACGTAGATTCATATTCTTTTATGCAGATTTATGAAGATTAAATGACTCATTCAATCCTGCATCACACAAGAGCCATTTATAGAAATCTACCTTTAGTAATTTATTTATAAATTCAGAAGTTCTGAAAAATCTGATGAACAACAAAAACAAGTTGTGTTAAATATAAATGCACATATTTATTTAATATTTTTTTTTTTTTGTGAAATGATGGATGACTTTCAAGAAGATCATTACATAAAATTCTCGGTAAAAAGTTAACAATAAAAGATAATTGTCTGAATACATTTCTTTTCATTATTCCTTGATTTGATTTCATCAAAAATTGATCGATGTTAACTATATATGTAGAAAATTTTTACGAGAAATCGATATAATGATTAATTTATGCTTATATTTATCATTAATCTCCGTTTTTCTTCGAAATTTCGAGAGTTAAAGAATAAGTGCTCTTCCCGCATCTATTATTGCAACGTATAACTGCATTTCAGAAAATCGTGTTTAAATGAATTCCTAATTAAAGTATCGCACTAAAAAATTAATACTAATAGATTGTTATTTACAGAATTAGTTTTTTTTTTCTGAAGAATCTACGACAGATTTTTTTTATTAGTTTTATTTTGATTCCAAAATATGAATTTAGGACAGAATTGTGAAATTAAGTGAGGCATTAAATTTGAGGGGATTAAAAAAAATTTTTTTAAAGATATTAAAACATTTTAATCTTTACATCCACGCGTTAATTATCGACATTAATGCTGTATACAAGTTTATTCAGAATGACATTTTTTGTAAACAAAATATTCCTGCAATATTTAATCTGATCAAAAGCATCTAAAATATAAAATATAAGCCATGTACAGTATTAAAGAATTAGGACACTTGTTAAAATTTAGATGTAACTACTTTAGTTGCAAAAATCCAAATTTAAAATGTAATTTTAAATCTAAATTTTTAAATTTAATTTTTAAATCTAAATTTTTTAAAATGTAATCATATCTAAATTTTAACAAGTATCCTAATTCTTTAGTACTGTACTTGGCTTATTTTTTACATATTGGATATTTTTAATTGGATATCATTTATTTTTTTTAGATAAAAGCTTTTTTTTTCTGAGAAGACTTTCTAACAACTGCAACGGTATTTAATGATGTATTTTATTAACACATCATTAAATAACTTGTTTATTTTTAATCCGATTAAATCGAAATTTTTAAGAAACATTTAGAAAAATAATAAACATACAAATATCATATTTTCTCGAAATCGGTTGAATTATACTATCTGTAGAAGAATTATAATGAAAATATCTCTTACTTTCATCATTTTGACCTTACTGGGCTGCATTTTTCAGAAAGCTTTAAATAAGATAAGTAACGTTTACATTCCAGATTTATTCGAAATCGGTTGAACGATGTAATTTAGAGACATTTTTAGAGAGGAGAATCATCCTCTTCTGTACCTTTTAATTTTAGCCAAGTGAGTCAAAATTTTTGGATTTTAATTGAGCAAGTATATGCTATATTCCAAATTTTGTCAAAAGCGGTTAAATGATATTTAGAAGTGTTTATGGAAAACAGATTCATCATTTCTTTCTTTTATTTTTATCCGATTGTGCTAAAATTTTCAGGAGATCTCGAGTAATCTAAGAAATACATACATCTCAATTGAACAATGCACTTGAAGAAGAGTTCATGATGAAAAGACCTCCTACTCGAATTACGCTGCGAAAGGAGTCTGCGGAGGACGAGAACAAGAAGGAAAATGAGATTTTTCTTCTCCTTCTTCCTCCTCCTTCCTAAGAAAGAGGAGATTTTTTCTCTTCATCTCGAGGAGAAGTTTCCTCCGCATGATAAAGAGGAGATTTTTCGTTTCTTCTTTTCTCCTTTCTGCAGAGGAGAAGGAAAAGAAAATTCTCCTACTCCTTCGCGCTTTTTTGACGATTTTTACAATTTTTAAACTACTCTAATTCTTTTATTTGAAGTTTTAAATTTGGCAGTCTTGCCCTATTGAATACGTTTCTTGAATATAATTGTTAGATTAATAATATTTAACTTAGGACCAAAGTTACATCGAATTGAATTTTGGCCGTAATGACTCCTGTAATAAGGAGTCAGTGCTGTACCTCTTGATACATACATGCATAATGATTGTATAGCATGTTAAATACAGTTATGTCTGCCATATTGTTTGTGTGTGTTTCACGACTGAATATCAGCAACATACATTTGAAAAATACAGTAGTTATTTTATATTTAATAATTAAGCAGCTTTCCGTATGACACGGATTCCTATAACACGACAAAAAATTGTGATATTGCTCATACAACGTGGCTATATCGTGTTATACAAGCTTCGTATAATCTATGTGGATCGTATATCATGATTTCACATAACGTGGAACGTATCCGCTGCGTTATACGGGGGTCAATTATATATTACATGTATAATTTTAAATTAAAATAATAAAATTAATTTATATGTTATTTTTTTTAATTTTAAATATTATTCAATATAACGCTTTTATCAATCAAGTAACTTTAAATCCTATTTTCCATATCACATTTGAAGGAAGAAGTCCGAATACGCTGCATTAAAACAATGGAGGAATTAAGTACAATATAATTAAAATTAAATAAAAATTTCTATTCAGAGAATTGTAATTAAAGCTTTAAATTTATTCGGGAATTTTTCTTCGATTATTTACTCGTTACATCTTTAAAAAAACGACGAGAATCGGTCTCTCTTCATAATTAACTCGAATTTTTTAATCACTTGATGAAAATTCGCAATGTCATTTTCGATTTATATTAATGACCTCCAGGCTTTTCCTACTCATCTGAGAAAATGCTAATTATTACACAAACATTATTAAAAGTAATTTAAAAAATGAAATTGACTGCTATTACAGTATATTACCGTGTCAGTATTTTCTGAGATCATTATTTCATATGATTTAAGCGTTAATATAAAATTATATGCAGTTAATCCCCGAATAACGCTGAGGGTTCCGCGTTATGTGAATCCGTGTTATGCTGGGCTCTATTATACAATTATAATAATTTACATAAATATGAAAATTTTAAAAAGTTATATGTTAAATTATTATTAAAAAATGATTAATAATTGAGATAAATTATCTATGGTACCAATTATAATACAGAACGAAGAATGTTACAGATGGAAAATTTATCAATAAATCATCAGAATTACATAATATTTCAGGCATGAAAAAAATGCCTATAATATTATTATGTAATTCTTCGCTGGCTGATTAGTAATTTAATTAAATAACTAATCAGCCAGCGAAGAATTACATAATAATATTAATGAGGAATTTTTTTTTACAAAAGAAATCTCCAATTTATACAAATGCTTGTTTCGCCAGGAAAATGTCTATCGAAAATTATATCAAAGTCAGTTTGCAGATTTATGATTTATGTGTATATAATAATAATAAAAAAAAGTAGGAATGAGTGATGTACTAATTTAATAAATGACAAATGCCAACACACCTGTAACTATGTGATTTATCAATGTAGCCAATTAATGACATCATGAATAATTTATACACCTGCCATATAAATTCGAAAAGGTATCTGAATGTATAAATAAAATTTATTAATGTCAAATACAATGTTTTAAGTGGGAATCGAACCAGATACTTTCTGAAAAGAACCGAAAATGTCGCGTAATTAGAAACAACAATATACAGGTAACCCTCGATTTAAGAAACCTCAAATTGCGTAGTTTCAAAATTACGAAATTTGTACCTTTATAGATTTTGTTACTGTTACACACGATTTACATGAATTTCTAGAAGCTTCTGTAAATAGAACGAAAGGAACCACCTAAGTATGTCCCCCTCTGTCCAATGAGAAGTGAGTGGAAACTTCCAAAAACTGACCTGCAATTTTACCTCAAATTACAAACTAATATGTCGGAATCTAACCCCGGCGTAAATCGAGGGTACCTGTATAAATAAGCACTAGCTTTAAATGGTGACATTACATTGATATCTGACAGGCGATTAAATGGTCAGGACGGGCCTGAAGCACAAATCTGCTGACCGAATTTCTTAAACTTTGAACCTTTCGACACTTATTACACTTTTTTTACGTTCTGAAGTTAATTTGATAGTTTAATCGGTTCAAGTAGAACTATCAAAGATCAATGCAAATCATCAATATGATTCTACTTTCAGATCACTGATGGTTCATGTAGAATCATCAGGGATCTGAAAAATCAGCAATATGATTAAAATAATCGTATTGCTGATTTTTTAGATCCCTGATGATTATCCAGATTTTGATCAAATGGAATCAAAGTTCCAATGAATCTGAAAAATCAGCAACGATTTTCGATGCACTTCTATATTCTAAAACTTTATTATTTTATATTCTGTACTCTATAACTATACTTCCTATAGAACTATCAGAGATCAATGTAAATCAGCAATGTGATTCTACTTCATGCACTTCTATATTCTAAAACTTTATTATTTTATATTCTGTACTCTAAAATAACTATACTTCCTATAGAACTATCAGAGGTCAATGTAAATCAGCAATGTGATTCTACTTTCAGATACCTGATTGTTCATGCAGAATCATCAGGGATCTGAAAAATCAGCAATATGATTAATATTGCATATCCGAATTTTTAATTCCATTTTTCCATGTCTATAACCAGCCATTTCTCATCTTTCTTGCAAATTGAGGGGCATTAAATCTCTACTAACTTAATCTAAAAGTCCCTATTAATCAATCGATATAAATTTGAAAGAATCTTACTAGTGACATTTCATTTTTATATTTTACTTTATTCGTCTTTTCAGACGATTCATCTCTTGAATATCACATAAATGTATAAAGAAAAAAAATTAACCATCATAAATTCGCAATAAAAAAATTATAACTTTACTTGTAAATTTAACCTTAAAAATTTAAGAATATCTAATGCTAACTATAGTGATTTCTTTTAAATTAATGCCCACACTATTCTCACAATTTTCACTGATATTTTAGAAGCGGTTAAATAATTTATAAAAATTAATAATTTATCAATCAATTATTGCACATCTGCCGAGTTTGCGAGCATCTATTTATAAAACATAATATTATAAAACTCCGTTCGCAAAACTGCATTAAATTATTAATTATACGTGTCAGGAAACGAGGAAAATTATTTTTGCCGCAAGTTTGCTTATAAAAGTTCCGTTTTCGCAAAAGGCAATTAAAAATCTATTTTTGTCATTTAACAAATCGCTTCAACTCGTTTCGATGTTTACGCAAATTTTCTGTATAATTTTATATACGTCTGAATAAATTACGGAATTAAATATTGCCAACAAGATTGATTAATATCTTTATATAACTTAGATTGCCTGCAGCTAAATTTTACTTGAATTTTTATTATTTTTTCTCTTTACCACTGGAAGGTAAACATCATAATATGCGATCGGTTTAATGAGGAAGCATTCCGTAAAGTAAATTTTAGTTTGCAAAAGATTTTTTTTTCTGTTTTTGAACCAATATTTAATCGTTTAATTGAATGTATTTTTTCGTGGATCGAAACACTAATTCCTTATTTAAAAAATGACAAAAATAGTCTGACCAGCAGTCAAAAATCCAGCTGACTTCTGCTATAAAAGTATCATCGTAAGGCATTTTACTACACGACATTATGAAATTCGGTTAACTTTTACTACTTAAGCAGTAAAAAAGGGAAACGATTTTTACAAAATCGAATCGAAAATAAAACTCGAGTATTCTAATTAAATTTAAACAATTTTAAAATAATTATAAATTGACATTTCTCCACTTTAATAAAGTATAAATGTTACTTAAAAAATTAACGAGATTTAACGAAAGGTAGACATAGAAAATAATTTTTTTTTTAAATGCAGTAAAACTTATTATTATTATTATTAACGTTATTAAAATAAACTTCCCTTTTATGACGATAAAAATCGCGAAGAATTAAATTAATTTTGATAACGGACACACGCGAAAAAGGAAATCGCTGTAATTAAATTAAACGATATAAGTAAATTCAATTAAAAATGCTGCACCATTAACGGATCTGTTATTTGTTATTAAAGTGACGAAATTTTGAGGTCATCAAAAATTTTACGGAAGTCGAAAATCATTGGTAAATTAAAAACAATTTTGTATATCACTAGTGAAACAATGCTATGTTTTTGTATATATATTTTATCAATACAAATTTTATTTTCTTATCTTACAGTAACTCTTGATATTAATGAATAACCAAGCTATATATATACAGTCATTTATAATAATTTATAAATATTTATTATAAATTAATAATTTATAATATAGGCCTTTAAATTGTATAATTGTGAGGGTATATGTATATATATATATAAACACCATCATTTCTTCCAGTTAGTGAACCATTTGTTAGCTTTAACAAATTAATAATCGGTATATTAGTTCACGTTATTTACTCTATTAGTTTTATTACTCTGTTACCTATAATATTTCATTTCAATAAAACTAATGTTTTCCAATTAGTGATCATTTTAGCTATTTCGTGTTAACATTAACATACGTTAACGCGAACACTAAATGAAATTAACATAGGTTATACTAAATTAAATTAACGTAAGTAGTCATTAACAGAAACTAATGTTGATATTGCTAAGGTACTCACTACATTTCTTCCTGTTAGTGAACCATTTGTTAGCTTTAACAAATTAATAATCGGTATATTAATTCACGTTATTTACTCTATTAGTTTTATTACTCTGTTACCTATATTATCTCATTTCAATAAAACTAATGTTTTCCAATTAGTGATCATTTTAGCTATTTCGTGTTAACATTAACATACGTTAACGCGAACACTAAATGAAATTAACATAGGTTATACTAAATTAAATTAACGTAAGTAGTCATTAACAGAAACTAATGTTGATATTGCTAAGGTACTCATTAAATTAAATTAAAATAAGTATTCATTAACAGAAACTAATGTTGATATTGCTAAGGTACTCACTAAATTAAATTAAAATAGGTATTCATTAGCAGAAACTAATGTTGATATTGTTAAGGTACTCACTAAATTAAATTGAAATAGGTATTCATTAACAGAAACTAATGTTGATATTGCTAAGATACTCACTAAATTAAATTAACATAGGTACTCACAAGCAGAAACTAATATTGATGTTGCTGAGATATTCACTAAATTAAATTAACATAGGTACTCACAAGCAGAAACTAATATTGATGTTGCTGAGATATTCACTAAATTAAATTAACATAGGTACTCACAAGCAGAAACTAATATTGATGTTGCTGAGATATTCACTAAATTAAATTAACATAGGTACTCACAAGCAGAAACTAATATTGATGTTGCTGAGATATTCACTAAATTAAATTAACATAGGTACTCACAAGCAGAAACTAATATTGATGTTGCTGAGATATTCACTAAATTAAATTAACATAGGTACTCACAAGCAGAAACTAATATTGATGTTGCTGAGATATTCACTAAATTAAATTAACATAGGTACTCACAAGCAGAAACTAATATTGATGTTGCTGAGATATTCACTAAATTAAATTAACATAGGTACTCACAAGCAGAAACTAATATTGATGTTGCTGAGATATTCACTAAATTAAATTAACATAGGTACTCACAAGCAGAAACTAATATTGATGTTGCTGAGATATTCACTAAATTAAATTAACATAGGTACTCACAAGCAGAAACTAATATTGATGTTGCTGAGATATTCACTAAATTAAATTAACATAGGTACTCACAAGCAGAAACTAATATTGATGTTGCTGAGATATTCACTAAATTAAATTAACATAGGTACTCACAAGCAGAAACTAATATTGATGTTGCTGAGGTACTCACTAAATTAAACTAAAGTAGGAACTCACTAATATGAACTAATGTTGATGTTGCTAAGGTACTCACTAAATTAAATTAACGTAAAATACTCATTAATAGAAATGAATATTGATGTTACTAAGATATTAAGTTAAATTAGCGTAGCGTAACTATGAGTAACGTTAACGTAAATGAGTAAAATGCATTATGTTTTATTATAGAATATCTTCATTAGTTCGTATCAGTGAATGCCTATATTGTGAGAGTTCTTAGCAAGCAGCAGCATTACCTCTGTTAGTAAACCTCAACATTAGTTTCTGTTAGTGAGCATCTACATTAATTTCATTTAGAACAGCGGTCTCAAACTCATTCTCTTAAAAGGCCACTTCAGACGTCTTTGGTTGTTTGCAGAGTAGTTTTTAAAATTAATGCGTTACGGGAAAAATATTTTTATGAGGTAAATAATCTGAAAGATTGATTATTTTAACTATTTAATTTTCTTAATGATATGCCGTAATTCATATTCAAAATTATAAAGCTATTTTCAAACAAGATTTTTTTTTTCAATATAAAACTTTCACTTTTAATTTGCAAATCTATTATATAAGATTTACCGAATTTCACCACAGTTTAATAAAATACAATAATAAAGTTTAGTAATTTTAAAATATTTTATTAAAAATGGTTTTAATTGTTTTTCTTGAATATATTCTGTTTATGCTGTCGCAAATTATAATAAATGCGACATAGTGGCAAAAAAGGTGTCACGGGACGCGAGTTTGAGACCGCTGATTAAGAAGGAATATGTATTAGATTCTATAGAGAACAATCAAATATCAGTTTCTGTTAGTGATTACTTAATAATTTAGTGAGTACACGTAGTAGTGTTTATGCTGTCGCAAATTATAATAAATGCGACATAGTGGCCAAAAAGGTGCCACGGGACGCGAGTTTGAGACCGCTGATTAATAAGGAATATGTATTAGATTCTATAAAAACAATCAAATATCAGTTTCTGTTAGTGATTACTTAATAATTTAGTGAGTACACGTAGTACCCAACATCAACGTAATTTCTGTTCGTGAGTACCTACGCTAATTTAACTTAGTATCTTATTAACATCAACATTAGTTTTTATTAGTGAGTACCTACGCTAATTTAACTTAGTATCTTAGTAACATCATCATTAGTTACTATTAGAATGAGTTGCCTATGTTAATTTAATTTAGTGAATACCTTAGCAACATCATTATTAATTTTTGTTTGCAAATAACTATGTTAATTTCATCTAGTGAGTATCTGTATTACATAATAAAGGTCACTAAACTCACTAAATAAAAAATTAACTTAGATACTCAGTAACAAAAACCAATGTTAATGTGGTTACTACCGGTACATCCTATAGCGAACATCATCATTAGTTTCTGCTAATGAGCATCTACGTTAATTTTATTTAGTGAGTGAGTACCTGCATTATATCCTGTAGCGGATATCAAAATTAATTTCTGATAGTGATTAACTTCGTTAGTTTCTCTTATTGAGTACCTGTAGAGAAGATTAATATTTGTTTCTGTTACTGTGCATCTACATCATTTTACTAGTGGTGAACACCTACACTAGTAAAAATACAATACAATGCATTACAACATTTAAGATGAAAGTCAATTAAGTTTTGTCAGTGAACACTTCTTCTTTTCAATTTTCTGATGATGGTGACTACTAGTTTTAATTCAAACGTAACAAGCTAATTAACAATTATTTGTTATCTGCTTATTTTTAATTATAAAATTGCTTTTAATGTTTGTTAGAACTATATATTGTATCGATTTTAAACTGAGATTATCAAGAGCAAGTACACTCCCACACGAAGACATTTCACTGATGAAAAATATCACGTAACTTAAAAACTACTGTATTATTGATTCGAAAATTGGTGGGAGTAGAATCCATCCCAGTAATTGGTTAGAGATAGTCATTTCGGCGATTGAGTTGAAAAGCCTTTATGAATGGGATCCATCTCAATAATGGGATATAAGTAAAAGTTTATGGTGAATAGAACGTGACGTTCATAATAAAGGAATTTCGTCAGTGTACCGTGGGAACCCGCGATAAGTATTTGAACTGATAAAACTGTCTTTGGTAGTAGAAGAGAAGACATTTTTGTGCTGCAAACTATTTTGTTGTACGACTTTGTAAAACACTGTTATTTACTAAAAAGTAGTGCCAGATTTTTGTTGGTTTTTGCGATAAATCTACGACTGCTTATGTTCCTTAAAAATTGAGAAGTAATTTTTTTTTGTTTCCATTCAGCAATTTTCTAAATTCTTAAGCAAAAAAAAAATCTAGAAAAACTTTTTCGAATTTTCATAAATTTTATGATATAAAAAATCAAGTAAGTTTATTAACAGATTGATAACTATGACACGGATTAACACAAATTAGAGATCGTTAATGTAAATTAATACATTCGGCATACTGGAAACAGTTACAAGTTTTTCTCAGAAAGTGAAGGAATAACGGGAGGATAGATCCACTTTTAGACACCTTAATTGGTATATTAACAGATTGTTATATTTAAGAGAAACTATCGCATTTAATCATTATCAGAAATTAATTTCGATGTCCCTACAGAATATAATGCAGATATCCACTCACTAAATAAAATTAACGTAGATGCCCATTAGCAGAAACTAATGATGATCTCCGCTATAGTACTGGTAGCGAATATTAACATTAGTTTCTGTTAGTATCTAAGTTAATTTTTTATTTAGCAATTTTAGTGATCTGTATTATATTTTCAGACATGTTTGCACTATAACAGAATAAATGCTACAGACAGGTGAAAAATTTCGGAATTTATTTAAGAAGTTAAAATACTGCTTTCTGTTTCAATTTTGTATAAAGACGATTTGTGGGAAGATTTATGGCAATATTACTCTATTTTTAATAAAATAAAGCATTAAGTTCAAGTAGACTATAAAATTTAATATTCTGCCATAACAGAAATCACAAAAATTGACTCGTAAGAGTAAAAGACAAGTTAATGTTTTTTGTAAATTTTCGCAAATCTACCGTTGTGATACTAAAACTGCTGTCAGCTTTCCGCATCAATTCTTGTAATTCTGAGTTATCTCACGTACTGCTACTTGGTTGTCCGAGAAAAATGACAAGATTTGCAGAAGTGCTATTCGCAGATAAGCTGCATTAATATACATTAGTAACATGGTTTTCATTTAACAGGAGTTAAGTAGTCATATAATAAACAAAAGATAACTGCACTCGCTCTCGAGAGTTCTAGGTACTGATATAAGCTCTCAAGAAAACAATTTAAAAACAGATAAGTCGAATTTAACCTAAACGAAGTCTGAATCGAAAGGAAATCATAAAAATAGCAAAAACCCTCAGGTACGTCTTTCTTCACCCGCTCCGATGTTATCCAGGTAAGGTGAATCGGCGTATCGCAGGTGAGCACGTGTTAAATGACGCACCTGCGCGCTGTTATCCCATCAGTACGTAACTGGAGCTACACAGTTGCCCGAAGAACCAGTGAAAGAAGCACATCTCTCACTTTTAAGGTAAAATATTTTATAATATTTTTTTAAATTAAGATTTCGAGTAGGTGCACGAAATTTTTTTTTTCATATGTGGAAACTTGCCAAAATTTCGCTACTGATCGATATTATACATATATATGCACGTATAAACAAAAAAATAAATATGTTTCCTGCATATGTACATTAACCTTTCTCGGTTTGATGAATTACACGTGATCGGAACCAAAAAGGACTGTTTTGACTATCTCCAGCATCTTTCGTAATTTTTCTTCTTTTCGGAGAAAATTACCTTATTTGTAATATCGATCATCATCGGGTAAATATTTAAATGATATTCTTTATTAAGCAAATATTTAATTTTAACTCCTAGACGTTTATAACGTGTTTAACGCCGTTATCGATCAATTTAAGTGAATATTATTATGGAAATTATGTTTACAATGCGCTTTTTTTATATATCTTCACGTTTCTCTTATTATGTTTTCGGTCGAATTTAATTATGTTTAGACGTCATATAAATCCAATTACGATTTTCTTTCGAGTACTACTTTTAATTACATTTTTTTTTAGTGCGAGATTCTGATTAAAATTAAGCCGAAAACCGCAAATTAATTAAGAATCAGATTGCGACTTTATTTATTTATTTTATTTTTTTTTATAGAATGAAGATAAAATTCTTTATGGCCGTCTTCAGCGTTTTACTGATTAGTTCTCTATCAAAAAGTCAGAAGAAGATGTATCAAGATCACACCGTGCAGACCTACCTGAGCGAGGTGAATTAACTTTATTTTAACATTATATTTAACGCATTTAATTATGAGAAATGCAAAATAGTAGACTTTAAAATCCGATTTTCTGAACTAGTTTCTGATGTTAGTTGCACGGCGTTACTAGAAAATGATAAATGATTGCAGTCTCTCACTAATAGCGGGAGCAAATATATTAGAACAAATGCAGTAGATCAACTACTCATTAACATCGGAAGTCAGCTTTATTAATCTCTATATTAACGAGTGCTTTAGTTAGTTAACAATTCTGATGAGCACCGTTTTAATTAATCAGTTTATTAACTTTGCTAAAATTTCGCCAGATATATCAAAATAAAATTAAAAAAAAAATTCTTCAAATAATCAGGACTGCAACATAACCGGATTTCACATTATGTTTACTAAAATATAAACCGAGATATTAAATTTTTTATTTATTATTTCAGTTTGTTCGCGTCGAAATAATGCGATCAAAAGAAAAATTAAAGATTAAAATAAATAAATAAATAAATAAATAAATATATATATGTTTTCTGATTTAAAATTCGAATTACTCGAATATTTGCTCGCACTAACTGAAAAATGGTATCGTTTTTATAAGTCGCACTAATTGAAATCGCATTATTCGAACTCGCACTAACGAGGCCTATCTGTATAATAATAATTGCATTTCCAAATCTTCCAATTAAGTAAGAGCTGTATTGTACATATATGATATTTATACGATCTAAATATAAATGTACTATATTTTGGCAATATTTAATAATAACAAGCAATACAAATAACTTAAATATTTAATGTATCATAATATACTAATTCATCAAATTACATTATCTGTATCTTAGCCTTGTATATAGGCTCTATATATAATATATAATATTTTTAATTTTACCATAAAAATTACATAATTTATACCTATGCTTATCTGACATATATAAGCCACAATGTAATTCTTATAAGTTAGTGAAAGCCTGTGCTCAAAGCTATTCATTAAAGATTAATCTCAAGTTTCTTAGAATCTGTCATTATTCAGCTCTCTATTGAAAAATGACAAGCAAGACCTAAAGCAGTTAAACTTGTCTTTATCACTATAATACAGTATAGAAATGTTTTTGGCTTTTCTTCTCCCTTCAGCTGCTAAATAATCCAAAAAAAGTTAGCAAAAACAAAATTTTACAAATTGAACACAAAACTGAATATTTATGTAAAAATTATATGTTATTTTCAAATTTAAATTCAAAATTTTTTTTCCTCTGTTTGTAATAATAGAGAATGATTTTTTTTCCTGTAATACATTCCTATGCAATAAGTTCCTTTCTTATGCAGTTAAATCATTCTTAAAATTTTTGCTTAAACAGAAAACTATTAAGTCTACTAATGCTTAAAATAAATTTATATAAACAGAATGATATATAAAATTATAAGAATACTATGAGCATAAATATGTAAATTTAAAATACTGTTGCAAAAAAATATTGTTTAATGAATTTTTAATTCATATTTTATAAAAATTCAATACAAAAAGATTTACATATCTCCGAAATTGTAAGCACAAAACCTATTGTAATTATTTCTATTATGGTTACAAATTTTTCTGTCTCAAATTTTATACAAATTGTTCAGCTCACAAATCAGATTAAACATGTCAGAAAATAATATGCTGTTTGAATTAATTTAAGTAAAACATAGAACATACATAAGAATCAAAACTAGGGTATCTATAAGTTATCTTCTACTTAAGATAACTATATAATTTATAAATTCTGTGAGTGGTCAATGCATATAAGTCAAACTGCCTTGTATATAAGGTTCTATATATAATATGTAATATTTTTAATTTTACCATAAAAATTACATAATTTATACCTATGCTTATCTGACATATATAAGCCAGAATTACATTCTGGCTTATATATGTCAGATAAGCATAGGTATAAATTATGTAATTTTTATGGTAAAATTAAAAATATTACATATTATATATAGACCTGATGGATAGTTGTATCTTTTCTTTGTTTTGGTATTTTATACATTTGTTAAATTTATTGTGATAATAAATATTGTTAAAATAAATATTAGTAGTAAAAATTTCATAAATTTAGTACATTTACAATTTCTGCCAACTTCAACTTGTGATTTCAGGGTTTGAATTGAAGCCTATCATAAATGAAGGACTACCTGTACATAGTTTCAATACAGGAATCCCTTGATTAGTGCAGTTTTGATTAGGGTACAAAAAAAATTTGAGACTATCCCTTAATATATGTGGTGCCAAATTTGATTAGTATGCTTCAACAAGGGTGATTTTTTTTGTAAACCCTCTGAAGCATTGGCAACTGAATCTTGGAAATTGTAGTCTACATGATTAGAGCACTGCAATAAATTTATTTATTTAAATTCTGTTAATAATTTTTGTCATTTAATTGTTACATTTTAAATTCGTTCATAAATTTATTAATAAATTTAGTATGAATGGCAACTACCTAATAATAGCCATTACAATATTATATAGCCAGCCTTGACTTCAATTCCTCTCCAGTACTCAATGTCTACGGATGTGCAATTATTTTTTACAAAATTTATGCAATTTTGTAAAAAATACGGACATGTAATTATTTTTTACAAAATTTATGCAATTTTGTAAAAAATAATTTTTTTCAATGAAAAATAAATTTTAATTCTTACTATAAATTTTTAAACCTATTCCTCAATGATGTAATGCAATATAGATATGTTTTGAGAAAGAGAAAAATACATTTATATAATTTTAATATTTTCCAGGATTGATAATAATTATTCCCATTGGCTATTTGGTTTGATTAGTGCAGTTTTGATATAGGTGGTGTATTGCGAGGATTTATTAACTACATTAATCAAGGGATTCGTGTAATGTCAACTACAATAACAATATCTATTTAGGGGACAGAACTAGAAAAAACAGATGGAACAATTTATATATAAAATGCTAAAGAGTGATATCTTGTAAAACAGGATATCACTCTTTGGGGACCAAATTATTTCCTAGTTTGGGGACCAAATTATCTTTTGGTCTCTGAGTCAAGGGACGGACTAAATTATTAAATAAAATAAACTAATATTAAATGAATTAAAACAAGTTGCTAAAATTAATTATAAATATAAAAATATTTTAATATGAATACTATGTTTTTAAATCAAACATCAAATTGAAAATGATGATAAATTCTCTATTGCGATCTATTTTACAACGTATCAACTATAGTTAACCCTAACTGAAAAGACTCATTGATCACTGAATTCAGCCTTAAATTCTTTAGTTGAAAATGTTATAGTAGAACATATCATGTTTTCTCCCACCATGAATCCAACCAACTTCGGTGAAATGGATCAAGGCCGGATCCAGCCTGTGGGCCGGAGATTGCCCATATCTATTATAAAAGTATATCTCATTATATAAGTATTCTTTAAAGCTGTTTGTTATGCTAAAATTTGTAAAACAAAAACTCAAATTCTATTAATTTCAGATTGATTCTTGACTTTCAGAAAGTCACTGATTTTTACCTGTTGATGTCAACATTCCAAATTTGTAAAAAATAAATTTAATACTAAATACTATGCAGCAGCAGTTCTCAACCTGTGGTACACAAAACATGACTAGTGGTACATATATAATCTTGACTTCCTATTTGTATACTTGGTATATTTTTGTTGGTGGTACTGAAATTTTTGAATTTTGAGTTTGGTGGTAACGTAGTAAGAAAAGATTAAGAACCACTGCTGTACAGTATCATATTCAATAGTATATAAGAATTATTACATATTTAGCCATTAATTTTGTACAGTGGGTGATCGGTTAACGAACAGTTCAGATAACGAACACTTTTTCAAAAGATTTTTATGTTCGGTTAATGAACACATGTTCAGATAACGAACACTTCACAGAACAAACTGTGGGACCTGTTAGACTGACGGAATGACAGTCAGCCCAATGGCTGCATGGTAAAGCTGTGGCTTAACATACTGGAGGATCCGGCGGTCCCACTCCTCCAATTTTTCAGGAGGGATCTGGGCCTGGCCGTTGAAACCCATCCTTCCAGTTGACTCCATCATGGGTGTTGGTCACTCTGTGATGAAGGCAGCTCTATAAGTGGCCGCCTCCAGATAAAAATATTCCATGAGGATATTTCGGCTTAACTAACCTAATGGAATGACAGGTTTAGGTCTTGCGCATTCGTGGACTTTGGGTAAGGATGGAAGAACAGTAATTTTTCCCGATTAAAATGAACTCGGACACAACATAAAACAAATCAAAGATTTATTAAAAATGATGAGAGAGATTTTACAATTTTTGGTCTTAGAATGGCACCAATACCAGGTTGAGGTCAATAGGCTTGGGGATTTCTACCATGACAATACTATTAATCACTTCTGAAAAATCCTGAAGGAGAGAGAAGAGCAATCAATATTGGACAGATTCTTTATCGGAAAATAAATATATAAATGAAAATGCAGATTATGTATGTATATATTATTGTTATTACCTAATAGATGAAAATGCAAGACTATGTATGTATATATTATTGTTATTACTATAAAAATAAATAAACGTAGTAAGAAATTATATAATTTTTATTTATGTTTTTTGTAAACGTAGTAGGAAATTATATAATTTTTTATTTATGTTTTTTTTGGGTCTCTGGAACAGATTAATCAAATTCCCATAAAAACCTATGGTAGATCGATGATTGGTTAACAAACAATTCGGAAAACGAACATTGTCTTGGAACGGATTATGTTCGTTAACCGATCACCCACTGTACTTCAAAGTTGCTTTTTAATATGGAGATATGTAGATAAATTTAGATTTCAGACATGGTTGCCAGTAAGTATCAACTAGCCACATAACCATTTGATATAATCATTGGGCTAGGATGACTGAGAACTACAAGGTAAGCAAAAATTCAAAATAACTAGGCCAATTTGATAGTTCCAGTTTTCCCCTGGTTGCCAGATGAAGGAAACTGACACTTGCTCCCCATTGTTTTTAAAATAGTACAGAATTTCTATATTCATATGATTTCTGGTTTCTGGTATACTATATATGGCCCCAACTATATGCTTCTGTCAAGTCAGTTGCAAGCAATGAAAATAATAAAACCATAAAATCTTGTACTTAAAAACATTTATTAATTCATCTACATTTTGTTTTAGAAAAGTCTGATGTTTCTATCATCAAACCTGATGATGATAAAAAGAATTGAAAACATTTGTCAAATAAAGTAATTTCTACAGTCTTGAGCTAGTTTTTGAATTTAAAGTCTTGACTTAAACTATATAATCAATATTTTCTGATTATCTAAATAGGCATCAGGGCAGGATTTCAGATTACCTGCTGCGAGTTTTCATGTCTAACAGTAGTGCAACGCACTGAGGTCAAATCATCGTGCCACGTAACTGTCCATTCTGTTGCCACATAAATTATACCTGGATGGTGTATATAAGTGAAGCACTGTGAATACTCATGGCAACTAATCTCAAATCTTGCCAGCATCAGAATAATAATAATATGAAAATTGAAAATAGTCACAACAATGACATTATAATTCTATATGTTATGAAAATGAAATAAAATTGGACCCCAAAAACTTCTGGGTCTAAATACACTGCTTTTATCTTTGCTATTTACTTGAGTATTTTATTTTCTATTTACTTCTCCAAAACTGATTCGTTTTCTTCCTGATGAAAAGTCAAAATCCAATATACATCAATCTAATTTAACAATAACTTTACGGTCTATGAGTATGTATATATGCGTGCATGTTTTTTTATATTTTCTATGCATTAATTGATGACGTTTAATTTATTTACATAGCGTATGTTATTTATCATCGGTTAAGGTTTAATGTTCCGATTTTGATATCTTTATCTGTACAAATCAATAAAGTTGTGCAAACTGCATGCATTCACTGCATTCATTCTGGGAAACATAGTATAAACATGTTTTTGCAAGCCACGCCTCTTAAAAATATTGCTTAGTATTTTTATCCCTCCCTTTGCTCATTGATCCATTTAATAATGTATATAAAAAGCATCTGAGCATTTTACTTTTTATCTATCAATCATGTATGTATTACTTTTTATATGAAACTATCTTTAGATTCATACAGATAGCAGGCAGTCTCATTTTTTGAATTACAAATATTTCGATAACGTAAAAATGTTTTTAAAAATTAAATGAAAAATAAAATTACCGTAAACACCTATATTTAATGCAAGAATGGCTATCACCGCCACAACCAAATACCTCGATCCAATCATAACTATTTAATAATGTAAAGTTACAGCATTCATAACCGTCCTCATCCCAACTTTAAATTCGAACTTTTAATTAAATGACTAATAGATGGCGTATTTGAAAAATTGCCGAATTATTCAAAAAAGAAAATCGCATAAAACTGACCAAAACCTTCATATTGTATATAGTATGATAGTATGTAATATACTCATACTTCACGGTTTCTCAAATTTTAGTAACTTCCTTTTCATAAATAAAAATTTGTGGACCTCCAGAACGTAATACTTTTATTTCTATTGAAAAATATTACACATATTTAATATGGAAATACTGTATATATTCGGTATTGGTATACAGAATAACACAGAATAATAGATAAATATAATTTTGTCTGGAATTTTTCATGATTAATTATTTTTAAATAAAAAATTGAGAGCACAATTTTTGTATATAACTTTTTGGACACCATAAGGATCTGCGGATCATAAATGAATAAAAGCTAATATATATATAATCAGCTAAGCCACCCCCCTGTGGGTAGGGGTTAGAATATGCCCACCGTTTGACCCCGCGTGTCGTAAAAGGCGACTAAAGGGGTTACCTCGCGTTGGTGGTTCTGAGTTCCGTCACTGTTGGCTCACTGCGGGTTCGCATACGGAAACGGAACTGTATCAATGGTGTCCACATCCGTCACTGTGAGCCTGCGGTGGGCCCGCATACGGACTCGGACCACCCGACGGACTCGTTCGTCTCACTTTCGGCTTCTCATTATGCGCTTCACTTTTCGGGGACAAGTTCCACACAAAACCCCCATTCGGGATTGGGAAAAAAAAAAAAAAAATCAGCTAAGCCAGGGCTGTCCAACCCGCGGCCCAATATAAAATCATAAACTTCTTTAAAACATTGAGAGTTTTATGTACTTAATGAAGTTATTATTATTTAAATACTTATCTATATTTCCCATTTCCATTTTCTAAAATATTTCTTATTTCAGTGATTAAACTTTCTTGACACGCTCAATGCTCTAAGAAAATTTCTGAATGAAAGGAAGTCAAAGATTATTATACTACGACATTTTTGTTTATTTGTCATGATGGATATCATATATTGCACATTATTCACTAACTTTTTTGCTTAACTATCTTTTTTTTGTTGTTGTTGTTTCACGCCCCCTTTCCAATCTGTGACATTACTAAGCGGCGGGCCAATTCCAACCACAGGAGATACCAGACCCGGGAACCGAACCCAGGCCCTCCTGTGTGGTATGCCGACAGCGTTACCACTCGGCCATCCGGCCCCTCACGTCCTTGATCAGAACAGATACAGTGGCGTAGCTGACGGTCAGCAGACCCCGCGGTGCGGGGGGCCCCGAGCTTCTTGGGGCCCCAACTCACCCTGAAGAAAATATCTCTAAAACCCAAACAATTAATCCCAAATAACTTCGATTTTAACGCGGAACAGTTAAATCTATTTAACGTATAGGTCGGCGTTCGTTAGCTGGAACTCTGAAACTTAATTAGCGCTAATTTACAATTTATGTATTGTTTTCACATACCGTATTACTTCGAATTTAAGCCGCAGTAGGATTTTAAAATTGGAAAAAATAAAAATGATTTTATAAGAAGTATTGAAAAATAAGAAACATTTTTATTTACTTAAATAGGTACTAATATACATAATCAACGATCATAATACTATGCGCATACAGAGAGCGTAAAGCAAAAGCCCGAACGTTGGAGAGTGGGAGCTCGGGAGAAATAAGATGTTAAAGTATTCGCTTTGAATTTAAGCCGCACCCAAATTTTACGTCTTAAAAATCCGAATAAAAAGTGCGGCTTAAATTCGAAGTAATACGGTACGTTTTTTATGTTTCCGAATGCGATTATTCGATTAAAACGCTACAGTACGTCTAAAAGGCTGGTTTATAGTCCAACTGCAGCGACACGTTACGGTAGCTGCGTTCGTTCAGTTTCGTTTGATTTCAACGTTTGGCGCCAGACTGTAACCATACAACTTTACAACGCTAGAACCTAGAAATAACAAACAACGTTCCCATCATTCACAGTTTTACGCATGCTCCAAATTCTTTACGAAGATGGATATTGTTTCGAAACGAAATATATTGCTTATATTATTAATTAGAAGATTGAAGAAAAAAATAATATATATTCGTTCAATATTTGATAGAAGAAAGAATCAGATGCCTATCATAATCTCATACAAGAATAACGGCCGATCTTGGACTGCGCAAGGCATTCTGGTCTAGCGAGAGAACTTCCAAGTAGGGAAAATTTTAATCTTAACGTTTGACGCTGGCGCTGCGTTACGTTAGGTTCGACGTTGATAGAATTTTGACTATAAACCACGACGCTAACATCGAACGTCCAACGACTACTAGCGACCTTGAAACGGCACGCTACAGTTGGACTATAAACCAGCCTTAATGCAGTGCTCTCGAAAGTAGCAAACTATCACAAACTAAGCTGCTATATACATCTATACGACACAAGTTTAAAATCTTATAAATAGAACAAGTAAATCAAATTATGCGTATCATTTGTTAGAATGTAATCATTTGTTTAATGACGCAAATGCAATTAGCAGGTTTAACTATGTTATCCATAGAATGCGACAGAGCTAAAAAACAATATCAATCTACTCATAGAAGAATTTGCAAATAAAAATGCCAAACGTTCGGAACGATTTCGTAACAGCGTGTAAACTTAAATATCTTCTGATGTATTTAATTGTTGTTTAATTTGTCCAAATAAAATTACTTTCATTTAAATCAATGTAGATCTGTTTAAACGTTTTACAATATGTATATATGTTATGGGACAAACCCAAATTCAGGAAAGACTAGAATTTCCCAGTCAAAACGAGAACGTCCTAACGTTTGTCGGACGTTCTAGTATTTCCTAAACGGAACTCGAAATGCCGAACATTTCCTACTCAAAGTCCAGAATTTCTAGATTTCCTAGTCAAAATCCGAAGTGGCCAACAGTTAAAACAAGTCTTCGTATTTCATGTATTCCCGCTCAGTTTACGATATTTGCCAGTAGAATTTTCTATCTTTAGAGAATATTCACAAGAATAAACAAATTTCATTGAGGAAGCCGCAATCTGTGTACATAGGGCTAAATACGTGTTAAATGCACCAAGCATTGTGTATCTGAATTATGTTTGTATAAAAACCTACTTTGCAAAATAAATAACAGATCCTAGTTATTTTTTCTTTTATTTTTGTACCTATGGTAATATTGTGAATATAAAATTGTTTATTTAATTGATAAAAAAACATTATTATAATGAACATAATTCATATTTTTATTACTTGATAGGAAATAACAGTTTCATTGTTATTTTCTTTTCTGTTGAGAAAATGAAATAAGACAAATTGAAAATAGAGCTAACTCTCATTCATTATTACACGGTTGACTTTAAAGAACTCAAATTGCAATTTTTT
>AYEL01084576.1:0-13010 GCA_000484575.1 Olivierus martensii
TGAGAGCTAAAATGCTGCGATGTTTCCTTTAAATATTTTTTATAAATTAATTTATGCCATTTTTTAAGCTAATTTTTTCTAAATTTCCTTTTGACAGGATAAATAAAATATTAATAATAAAATAAACACGATGAATTATTTTTATATATTTTTAATTAAGGATAAATAAAGATTTCACTATTCGTACGAATAACCATGAGAGTCACTGTATATACAGTACTGTATACATAACTTATGACGACGTGTGAGAGGACGGGACGTAATAATAATTCTGTCCAACGTTACATCGAACATTATTTACATGAGTTTGGTGATATAGTGACCAGAAAATTTGAACGTTAGACAGAGGAAAACGTTAGATCGACGAACGTTAGATTGAAACATTTTAATGTTATTTTGTTATGGATTTTGGGAGAACGAAGAAGAATAATAAGATAAGTAATCGTTATTGTCGTACCGCAATGAAAGAACAAACAATCAGCGACTATTTTTTTACATCAACTCCGAAATCTATCAAGTTACAAAAAAGTGGCTACATATATTGAAATTTGGAAAGAAAGCACCCAAGGAAACTTTCATTTGTTCTGTGCATTTTCTTAAAACTGATTACATTTTATCAGGTAATAAAGGTTGCATAAATAAATAACATCTAGTTATAAATTTAAGAATAAAGGTCCCAAACTGGGCAAAATGATAGATTACCTGCTAGTGAAAGGCGTATCGCGTTGCTTTTAATAAATATATATACATACTGTACAAGTTATGTTTCCCGGACCACGATGTAGTTTCTCTACCTGTGATCTGGGACACACACACACACACATAAACATACATATACATACAGTAGATATGTGGTGACGTCGATGTTTCCCACATCTACGGAGTGCTAAATTTTATTAATAACACATCAGAGAGTAAACGAAAACTTTATTACATTTCAATATCAAAGAACATAGCAGCCAACAACCCGTGCTGCCAATTGAACAAAAAATAAAATATAAATAATTAAAATAACTATATTTCATTATACCATATATATATATATATATATAAAAAAAGCTTGTATAGTGTGAGCCGCGCAATGTAACGATTCATTTCGTTCTCTTATTCCACATAATATTATATAGTGTGCAGCAAATAAAGCCTCCTTTAATGAAACAACGTTTTTATTCATATCCTGAATAATCAAATATATCACAAAGTTTAAAAATGTTGAGGAACATCGCTAAAATACCAATTGTTTACTTTCAGTAACTCTCTCTTATACTACTTTCAGCTACCATATTGAAAAATCATCACGCCCTCTATAGTCCATTTGATTTGCGTATAGATAAGGTTACAAATTCTGTCATTTGCGAAAAAAATATCACCTGTCAACTTATCAGTTATGAAATAAAATTGTTGCTTTTCTCAAATATTTGTATCTTGAAATGTATTAAAGAAAATATTTAGAATTTTTAATAATTGTTAAAGTAACAACCATAAATACAATAATAAATGATAAGTGAGAGAATTTTTTTTTTTTTCCCCAAATAAATACTGTAAACACAACTATACAGTATTTAAAACCAAATGACAGAATTTTGAATTTTTTTTTCCCAAATAAATACTGTAAACACAACTATACAGTATTTAAAACCAAATGACAGAATTTTGAAAATATCTTTTGTTTAAATATTGCTTTCATTAGAAAACTGCACCAAACATGGTGCAGTTATTTCTGATGGTCTAATTTAAATAAATGAACTATTAAATACATTTTTTTTTTTTTAATATATAATCTAGAATTATATTGAATAGTTCAAGTATTTTAACTAAATTTTATAATTAGTCAATAGATGGCACAATATGTCAATTTTTTTTTAATTGGAGGATGTTTATGGTGTTCTTATGATATAACCATTGATGGATATAACTTAAATAATTGAACTGTTCGATAAAATAAATTATTTTATAAATCATTCTCTCTCTTAATATATAGTTTTGGAAATAAACATTACTTGGCAAACTTTAAAAATTTTAAATAAATTATTTAAATAATAAAATAATGATTAAAATGCTATGCATAAATAACTATATGTATATTTTAACACTGTTCTAACGAAAATTGTATTGTTTGATTTTAGTTATGAAACCGAATCATGAGGAATATGATGATGACCACTTTAGAATCATTTTGAGTTGATCATCCTGAATGGAGTCATTTGAAAAAAAAAGATTCGACACGCTCGGAGTCTTCTAAAATCTGGAGATGTGGGTCTAAAATCCTCCTGCCGCCATCAATAAGCCTATCATTATTAGAACGACTCTTCCCTTCATTCCACTTTAGATTCGACACGCTAGGAGTCTTCTAAAATCTGGAGATGTGGGTCTAAAATCTTCCTGCCGCCATCAATAAGCCTATCATTATTAGAACGACTCTTCCCTTCATTCCACTTTTCATTAGCTGATTGGATACTAAGCAGCCGGAGATAATTCCGAACCCCATCATAAGTCCTTTACATCAGTGTTGGATCAGCTGTGTTAGTGGAAGAGGGATCTGGAAGATGTGAGACCCGGAATCGATCCCGATCTTTCAGACGTTTCCACGTGTTTATCCTCCCATCAACGAATGTATTTTACATGCAATACTATAAAATTAGGGGTAAGCAACCTTTTATCCTCTTATAAATTACTTAATAACAGTATTTTTGAAAATAATGCCTAAAAATTGTTAATTTACTAAAATAATTTAATTCGAAACATACCCGCTTAGTGCCACATCCGTTATGCTAATAAAATCGAATTTTTCAAGCACATAACTCCCAATATCAGTAAACCTTCTAACATCGAACATGGAAGCTGACTGATATGTTTAATTCGTAGTATTGTACAGACAAAAAAAAAAAAAATGAGATAGAAGGAATTAATTTTCCTGGCACCAAAAACTAATTACTATCGATATTTTTCTAATGTATATAGAGCGTTTTAAAATTTCAACACTTAAGTATATAATGTTATTTATATCTTAAACAAATTTAGTTTTCAAGGAAGTATAAAAGATATAGCATTACTAAATAATACCGTACGTTAAAAAAAAGATCGGAAGAGCGTCGTGTAGGGAAAGAGTGTAGATCTCGGTGGTCGCCGTATCATTAAAAAAAAAAAAAAAAAAAATGCATATCATCACCTTGGCACAGTTTTTTTATCTAAAGTTTTTATCAACGTTAAGACCGAAATAATTTATTAATTTTGAAGTGTATCGATTAGAAAAGAAAATTCAAATATATACATATTTTTTTCAAAAGTAGCAACAATAAATTTTCTCTGAAAGGTACAGATTAAAATTAATTACGAAAACAATTTTTGCATAGAGAAACAAATTAGTTTTTTCAAAGTCTAACCTAGTTTTTTTTTTATATATGTTTAAATATATAAACCTAGATATTTCTTTGATCGTTGTAAAAATGTTTATTTTATTTTATTTTTTTACGTGACCGTGTAAAAGCTAATAATTGTTTCCTAGTTTGCCTTCTTTTCTATCAGTAACTTTTGAAACGTTCTCAGTTCACCTACTTTTGCTTTGGTACTCATTATCTTTCTTAATCTATTTAAATAATTCTTAATAAATAGAGAGAAGTAACTCTAAAATATCCGTCGTGGTCAAAGTCAAAATCTATATTTCATAATTAATACAGTAATCAGTTAAACACGCTACTGTACATGTAACAGACTAATTGTAATTGATCTATCATGGAAGATTCACACTATATTATACAAGTAACTCCCGTATAACACGGTGGATAAGTTCCTAAAAAATATTGTGTTATACGAAACAAAGAACTAGTACAAAAAAGGGGGTTAGGTTCCAAAAATTAAAAAAATATGCTATTATATTTTTTAAATTAAGAGAAATATCTTTACTAAAGCAATTTTTCTTCGGAAATCGAGTCGGTTGTAAAAAGAAAATTGGGAATTTGTATATTCAATCTGATTTACAACGTCGGCTATTTAACGAAAATCATCTACATAATTACCATTTCTTTAAAAAAAAAAAAAGGTTGAATAATACTCACCCAAAAATTTTTAATCCGTATAATAATTAGTAAAAACAAAAACAAAAAAAAATGTACTTAATATTCCACGTGTTGTGCGGGGGTTTCTCTTACTTTCAAACTGTTTTAGGATACCGTATTGTACGGGACTTTTTCTCACTTTTCGAACCATGTTGTAGAAGTGTCGTGTTATACAGGGATTACCTGTATTTAAATAGTTTTTGTGAATAGTCATGTGTTTATGTATGAAATGTAGGTATTTTCCCCTCTAGCTTTCTAAATAGAATAAATATTTTTCTTTAAAAACGGTCGAATCATCAGTTTGAATTACTGTAAAGTGAAATCTTTTCTCAAATCATGATGATGCATTTGAGAAGAAGAAAAATAAAACGGAAGCCCTCAATAGAGTTTTGCCACGGGCCTTTGCAATATCTTTTTATAACCATAGTAGATTGCTGTTTGTTGCCTGTGGCGACTCTTCAGAAAACAAAGATAGGAATGCAAATTTCTTGCCAAAAGCCTAATCTGATTCAGATCACAATAGCTTTAGCAGCAAGAATGGATTAACAAGAGATTTTTTTAAAGTAAAAATCGATTAGAGATTGGGATATTTTGGGAATCGCAACGTAAACATGCAATTAATCAATTTAATTTCTCAGATTTTCGTTCGAATATGTTGCTGTTGGATCGCCAAAGAAAGGTTTTAAGATTTTGCATCACGCTAATTCGACTGGTAATTTGGAAGTGGGCCAAACATTCAATTTTTCGTAGAATATCAAGTTGTATATAGTTTTAAAGAATTTTTTCGTCCCGATTTCAAAACTGTTATTGATTATTATCCGTTTTAAAAATCGAAATGATTGTTCCCTTAATTAATTATTTCCAGTATGGTACACATTAAAGATTTTTTTAATGTTGATTCCAAAAATATCTCTATTTCTCCTAACGTTTACAAACAAAAACTACGAACTTAAAACTGTTTTCATGTTTTTCTTGCATAGAGGTAGGAGGAAAAATTGTGGACAGAAATGCCCGGGTATGCTTCCTCTTTAGTATCAGTTATTTTCCATTCAGTGCGACTCATTAAAAAATATATTTACCCATAGAGATTATAAAAATATATAATAATGTTTATCTAAAATTTTTGCGGAAAATTATCAAATTCTTTAAAAGTAACGAATTATTTTCCATTCAGTGCGGCTCATTAAAAAATATATTTACCCATAGAGATTATAAAAAAATATAATAATGTTTATCTAAAATTTTTGCGGAAAATTATCAAATTCTTTAAAAGTAATGACTATCCAAACATTGGCATGAACGAAAACAATGAAGTATTTTTTTTTCAATACAGCTTCATTGTTTCATCAAAAATACAGAATTATAAAATGAACATATTGTTTTTTTTTATATTATTCATAGTTTTAATAATTTATTAAAACAAAAAAAAATTTTTTCCTCAAAAATTATGACACAGAATAATGTATCGGCCATTCGAATACTATGATTATTGCATTATTTTCTCTACAATATTGCTGCGACTATCCAAACGTTAGCATAAACGAAAACAATGAAGTATTTTTTTTTTCAATACAGCTTCATTGTTTCTTCCACATCAAAAATACAGAATTATAAAATGAACATATTGTTTTTTTTTTATATTATTCATAGTTTCAATAATTTATTAAAACAAAAAAAAATTTTTTTTTCCTCAAAAAATTATGACACAATAATGTATCGGCCATTCGAATACTATGATTATTGCATTATTTTCTCTACAATATTGCTGAAATTGAGGATATATCGTAAGGCTAATTTAATGCCCAACCAAACGTATCGATAGATAAACGTAAGATAAATTTTATTTTGCATTTATTGCGATTTAAAGTACGTGATAAAAATTAAATTCGTGTATAGATATGGCGTAATTTATCATCAGGTCATCCCAAAAGTAATATCGGTTTTAGAGTTAAGTTTTGAAAAGAAATAAAAGATAAATCACTTTCTATATTAATCGAGTATATATATTCTCTATTTGAATCAATAATACTCCTGCTGCACTGTGAAAGTTCATGTAAAAATTTGTTTATACAAGCTGAGACATGCACGAACAAGTACAGTATAATTTGGAACGGCCTGATATAAGAGCATCACAATGTAAACTCATAATCGATTCGATAATTTAACGTGAAACACTGATTGCATTACTTAATGGCCGGATATCTTAATAATTTAGTTTCCGTTTATTACTATTTTAATTATTACTACAGTTTATAATTTGTAATCACTTCTAAATTTTGATAATGTTTGTTGGTCGTAAGTACACAAAAGAAGCTAGTTATTATTTATTACCATTGGTGATTTGATGTATATATTTTTACAGCACAGTTAAACTCTTTACGATGCAGGTAATCCTCGTATAACACGATTGTTAGGTTCTTAAAAAAATGCCGTGTTTATACGAAACAAAGAACTAGTATAAAAAATGTGGTTAGGTTTCAAAAATTAAAAACAAAATATTAATTATAAAAATTGAGAGAAATATCTCTTACTAAAGCAATTTTCATCAATTTTTGGTTGAAAATTGATGAAAATTGGGAATTTGTATGTTCCATCTGGACCGCAGAATCGGCGATTTAATGAAATTGTCTTATTTATCATCTACATAATTACCATTTTTTCAAAAAAGAATTGAATACTCACCCGAAAATTTTAAATCTATGTATAATACCAGTAAAAGGAAAAAAAAAGTTTTAAAATGAACTCAGTACTCCACGTGTTGTATGGGAATTTCTCTTACTCTCAGTGTTATAGAAGTGCCGTGTTATACGGGGCTACCTGCACATCGAATTTATTTATATGAAGCTATACAGAAGTTACTTTAGCAATAATATGTTGTTTAGACGACAGTGATTACAGTATTTAGTTTCCTTTGTGACTGTCGATAGAGGAAAAATACGATTTTAAAGCTCCAGGAAAATTCGAAAAATTCTTTTTAATGTATACGCGATTAACACAAAACTCGATAAAGTACTAACAAGTAAGTAAATATTTATAAAATGAAACTGTTGTGTGTGGAATATTTAAAACTTAATGTTACGAGACGAAAACTTGAAGTGAAAAATGATTAATTATGGATAACTTTGGAAAATTTCTGGTGCTGAAGTGCTTACACTTATTTTTTGTTTTACTCGAGTAAGAGTAATTAATGATTACTGAGATAGTATGCTATATATTACATTTATTATTGGAACAGTTAATGTTTTGTTTAGCGAGAAACAGATTTCGTAATCACGTGGTTGGGAGAACACGAGGTGACTCGACCAGGAAAATTTAATTTCTACTTATACCATTTGAAAAATCGCCAAAATCAAAAATAAAAATAGATTAAAAACAAAAAGATTAAAAAATATATATAATACTCACCGAAAATTAAATCTTTAAAAACTTTCAATCGTACGTGTATTCGAACACTTTCCACAAATTTACTTTTACCAGAAAATAATATTTTTTTCCTTCAGAAATATTTCTTTAACAGATTCATTCGATTAACCGTTGTCTCCTTTGTCAATATAAACTGTATTCTTTATCATTTCAGCACACAAAAAGATCATTTGACAGACGAGAGAAACACCATACCATTGCTCACACATCGAATAACACAAAGCGAATGATGAGTAACACGTATAAGTGCGCAACAAGCCTGTGACCTCATCGCTGCCGTGACGTCAGATTCTCTGAATGGCTGATTCAGTGGCAATGTCCTGTTTCACGTAATTGTTTCTGCTTTTACTCCGTAATGAAATCGTCTCATAAATTATTTTTCCGACGAAATATCGCTTTAAAAATTATCAAAAATGACGATAAAATTTATAAATTTTCTTTTTGCGCATTTGTAAAGTAGGAGGGGGGGGAAAATGTATGGCACACGATCTTCGAGAGTAAAGCGATTCAAGGGCAAAGAACTCTATCAAGGTCTCGCGGGCGTGCAAATAAACTCGCATTAAAGCGAAGTAAAATAATTAAAACAGAAAATAAAATCGCACTTTTTGAGATTAATAATCTCGTAGATTAATTTTAGTAATCGATCAACGAATTAAAAACAAAATCGTAACGTTTATAATATATTAAAAGATCGGTTTCCGATTTCGATTATCGTAAACTGTTAAAATTGCAAATCGATTAAAAAAAAAAAATTCCGATCGTTTTATAAATTTCCGAGTATCTCGAATTCGTTATTAATAGTAACAGTTTATGGTAATTTTAAACGTAATTTTCGAATCGAGTATTACGTCAGGAAGGAGCAGGTTTTCCTTTCTCTTTCTGGGAAATTTCTCTTTCGTAAAGGAAACTCTGTAAGCTTTAAAAATAATTAGGTTTTTAACGCATAAGGATGCTAAGGTTCGTTTCCTTTCGATTAAAATCTCCATTTTTAATTTCGTAATAAGGCGTACCACTGACGTAATCGTCAAAATCGATTTATCTTTTGTAATTTTCTTAAAGATTAAAAAAATGCGAAATATATTTTTTTTTATATGACGAAGATCGTGTTTAATGTCAAATCGATTTTTTTGTAACTTAATTCGATACCATCTCTCGAATCTAAATTTTTTAAATAAGTAAATAAAATTATAGATAATCGAAATCGTTCACCGATTTTAAGAAATCGACTAACGATTCGTATCGAATTCTAGATTCGACTAATCGATTTTTGAAATTTTAATTCGATTCCGTCTCTCGAATCTAAATTTTTTAACAAGTAGAAAATTATAGATAATCGAAATCGTTTACCGATTTTAAGAAGGCGACTAACCGATTATTCGTATCGAATTCTAGATTCGACTTCAAAACATGCAAAAACCGATAAAAATAAGGAAGATAAATAATTTTTGTTGTTGTTGTTGTCGTCATTCAATGTTTTGCGTAATTTATCAAATTGAAAAATATGCCGAGATGATGCAAGTATATCCACATGTTGCACTCACTTTAACTATATTAAAAAAATTAACTTGCATAATCGAGTAACTCCGAGTTCCGATTTTTTTTTTTGCAAAATTTTTTTTGGTTGCGTATGCGCTCATTACAAAAAAGATTATCTTCCTTTGACGTATGGCTTAATACGTCTGTCAGAATGTCGTCATGATTAATTTTTAAAAACTCTCACATTAAGTTTATTAGTCGTAATAATCGATGGAGAGGCATTGAACTGCATACATCGCTCTCAAACTTCTACCTTAAAAGCTCAACCGTTAATTGTATATAATTACTGTACTGTATACGTTAATTTTCGTGGTACTGTACTGGGTGATTCATATGTAGTGTACAATACTTCAAGTATTGAATTTCAGGCGTCATCCGTACCAAAATAGATTTGTGATCATAAATTTTAAAATTATATAAAAATATGTTTTGTTATCATTTGAGCCGAGACTGAGTCATCATCATTATTATTATTATTTTATATATTTTTTTAAGCGATCATTTAACATTTTAACTATTTAGTTCGAGTCTGTGTTTATATAACACAGACTCGTGTTTAATTTCTTGTGTGCATCACACTACTCGAAATTTACATTTTTTCCCCCTCTTTGTTCTTATAATTGTCTTAACTATTTAATTCTATTCTGTGTAGAGCCGTGTTTACAGTATATAACAGAATAATTTTCGTGTTTAATTTCTTCTGCGTATGACACTACTCAAAATTTACATTTTCCCCCTCTTTGTTCTCATAATCGTCTTTTAAAATAATGTGTTTATTATTTTGATATAAAGACGAGAATATATTTTAAAATTAAGACGGATATTAACATTTCCGTTATCATCTGATAACAAAGCCAAAATGTCCGCGACTTTATTCTTACAAACACGTCATGCTTGATAACATAAATAAGTCTAATTTTTTTTAATCTATGCCAATAGAAATCACAAAAAAAATTAATTACGAATAAACGTATCTCCTGAAAATTGTTACGTTTCGTAATTATAAATCGTTATTAATTATTTTTAATTAATATTAATACTAAGTATACTGTAAGTCATTATAATATGCTAATTGCGACACTAGAAAGTTGTGTATTAGTAGTGTTGATATTGACAAGTGTGGTGTTAGTGTTTACATACTATTAAAAAAAAAAAAGCTGGTGTTTACTTATCGTAGTTTACATATTTAAAATCAAAATTAGATTATTTTAAATAACACGAAAATTAAAGTAGGCCTAGCAGGAGGATTTCGTGTTTTTTTATCTTCAAAATTTCACAATTCGATAAAATTTATGTGCACAAAATTGCAAAAGCATCTCTCTCTATCTGGAATATTTAAAAAGATTACAAGTAACTAAGACAAAAATTAAAGTAGGCCTAGCAGGAGGATTTCGTGTTTTTTTTATCTTCAAAATTTCACAATTCGATAAAATTTATGTGCACGAAATTGCAAAAGCATCTCTCTCTATCTGGAATATTTAAAAAGATTACAAGTAACTAAGACACCATTTATAATACCTAAAAATAGATAAAACAATATTGCAACACAGGCGCAAGTGACGAGTTGCTTCAATGTCAAGATAACCTAGAGAGAAATCTAATTTAAAATTCCGCGAATAATGGCCGTTTTATAAGAGGAATATTATTTTTAAATTAAATTTAATTAAAATAAAAATCGCGATTATAAATTACCGTGCGAAACGAACAATCTTATTATACGGTATTTTTAAATTATAAAAATTATTTTTTATAATTAATTTAATAATGGACAACAGTAGCGTTGACACTTTCAATTATTTTTTGTATTTGTAATTATAAAATTTGAATATTTTTTTTTATAAAAATGATCATACATAATTTCTATTTTTCCCAGATTTCCTAATTGTTGACTACCCTGAGAGTTAAATTAAATCTGAGACAATCTGGCCATATGGCATGAATGAGTGAATGAGAATTGATGAGATGAATGATTAGAAAGATTAGAAAGAAAGATTAGAAAGAAAAAGTGGATGATTATATGAGGATGTATAGATTTAAGAATATGAATAAGAGGCATATTTGTATGAAGAAGAAAATTACTGTGTGATATGGTGTGTGTGGATAGATAGATATGGAGGCAGTTGATCATTGATATGTTTGTGTTTTTATCTTATTCTTCTTCCCTTTCTCTTTATTTTTTTTTTAACTTCTTTGCCTATCCTCTCATGAGATATGGGTATTATGTTGATAATTATGAAATTTTATTGACTAAATAAAATAAATAAATCATTATTTAAAATTTATAGTCCTCATAAATCCCATAGTATCTTAATAATTTGACATTTACCATATTTTATCATCCTAGTCCCAATGTATTATACTATCAAAACTTTATTGTATTTTTTGAAATATAAAATGTTTTAAATATTATAATTATAAAACTCAATAAATTGATTTTGAAAACTTACCACGGTTGCAACTGATGCACTAAGATCTAGACAATAAACTAAACGATATTTTCTTGCAAAAAATGTCATTACAGTTGATGATGTAATCATAAAATGATTATCACAGTTATCATTAATATTCCAATTTTCAGGTGAATTTTTAGGTATAATTGAAATGACTTCAATTTCTTCAGAGCATTCTGCCTAAAAGAATAGATAATTATAATAATAATTAAAAAATAAAAAGTTCATTAATATAATAATAATTAAGTTGATTGACAGACAAAACAATTTTATATGATTTTGAATGTACTTTTCAACCGATTTCTTATGCAATGACGTTTATTCTGGTTCACGGTTAATAAAATGCATTTTTGTAAGAAATATGATACTGCAATGACATCTACAGTCTACCATATGAATAATTATTTATTAATTTTCTAGAAATTACATAACAATATTGCAGAGATATGGAACACATTTGATATTTTTTGTATTCATTTTATTTATCGATAAAATTTTTGGCATTATATCTATTAGTTGGAGGGCCGCATTAAGTAGTTCCGAGGGCCACATGCGGCCCGCGAGCCGCGGTTTGCCCATCCCTGATCAAGACAAATAAAATAATATATTTATTAATGATAAACATATTCATTCATCAAGACTAATATTGATTCTTTAAACTCATTAATCTAAAAATTTTTTATTCAAATGTATCCAAAAAATTTTGAAATATTTTTTGTTTAAAATCTTTATTACTATTTGGATTGATTTAGTTACATATCAAAGATGAAATGAATTTCATTATTATATTCCAGTGTTTCTCAACATATTTTGTTTCTAAAAAGCCTTAAAAAGACAATAAAATTTCATGGCACATAATCACTTTATTTACAAATGAAAGATTATTTCTTTTTGGAAATGTTTGTAATACACCTATTACAGTCAATCAGGGTAACTTTGGACCAGTGATGGTAACTTTAAACCACTATGACAATATGTATTATTTCTTTGTACTTTTTACAGATTAGATATAGTCTCACTAATTTTTTTATAACATACTATAGTCATATTACTACCATTTATTGATAAGCTTAAGTCCAAGAATACTTTACAAAACTTTCACCAGACTTCATCAAAACACCTATAGAGAACCGTCTCTCAACTAGTACATTTTTAAGCCATAAATACCTGTAATTTCAAGAAACAACTAGAAATTACAGGTATTTATGGCTTAAAAATGTACTAAATAACTGTATAGGTTGATTTTTATTATTTAAATATTAGTAATCTTATGAAACTAGTGTTCATGGCAGAGAAATTTGCACACATGTTGAAATATGTCTGATTTATGGACAACTTTGGACTTGGTAAAAGAGTAATCATCTAGTTTAATATCATTTATTTTCAAGTCAGTGCATTATTTTAGCATAATTAGTATATTTTATTCATATATTAGATGAATGCTAGTCAAAATAAATGAAAAGTAAATTTTATATAAAAATTAGATTATAAAATATAAAAGCAACATAACTCGTTATGGTAGGCCACGGTATTATGCGAGAAACTT
>AYEL01084577.1:0-10937 GCA_000484575.1 Olivierus martensii
TAAATGCGCGGGCAAGGACGACGAATGAGGCTGACGACTCGAATGATAGAGGCGGAGAGCAACATTGAATAAATTCAATAGCTTCTTTATTTTAACATATAAATAAACATGAGAGAGAATTAAAAATACAATCTCATTTCCCGACACAAAGTTGGAGAGAAATACCTGCAAATCTGATGACTTCCTATCGTGGATATCGATGGCACAATAAACAGTCTTTAGTCTATCAATTAACAGTCTTTAGTCCAAATTCTTCTCGTAATTTATCTCCCGGATGACAGTACAGATACGCACAAACAGTTGATCTTGTAGCTCCAGCGGTCGACGACTGTGAACGGTCGGCGACTGTGAGTACTTGACAAAATTCGTTTACACAAGGACTCAAATCAGGGAAAGACTTGTTGAATGCGACAATGACTTCTTGCAGAGCCACGGCAACTTGATGTCTCAGTAACGACGTTCAGTGAGAACGATGTTTCGGTCAGAGTTATCTTTCGGACCACGCCTGAGATTAGACTAGCTACCAAAACTGTCGTAAGACTGGAATCCAAAAGCTAGATGTCTCAACTGAACCAAAAGCTTCTAAGACCAATTGGAAAGAGGTTGACTTTGTGAAAAGTCTGACTTTTTGAAAAGCGGTTGACTCTGTGGAAAGTATGTACCTTGGTCTCTCCAGCTCTTTTATTTGGCTGACCTCTTCTCACCGTTCTCTTCCGGGGATGGTTGTTATTCTCTCTTACACAATCATCAGATATCTCAGGTGTCATCCATTTAGACTTTGAATTGATTCTTGAATAAACCTTCCACGATTTATTGTCTAGTAAAACAATCAAGCTATTCGATATATCCTGTTTTCGAATCGAACTGCGTCATTAAAATTTATATCAATTGCGTCATTTGATATCGATTCAAATTCGCAACATTAAGAGGGAAAAGGGGGGATTTTCCGACCCCACATATACTCCACGCTTTCGAAAATAATCCATCCCCTTAGGGATAGATGCATTTTACAAAACAAAATTTACAATTTATCATCTTATTCACTACATTAACAATTTTACAAGTATTCTTAACCGATATATTAATAAAATTTTACAAGTATTCTTAATAACTATTAACTTAAATTTATATTTGGTATTCTCTCCCTAAATTTATATATTTCAACTCTCTCTCATATTCGACCGAAAAGTTTGCGAACGCACGCGATTGCGCAATAAGTGTCTAATAACTTCACAATCATTTTTCGACTTGAAATATTTATCGTTATAACCTTAAACCCACTTAATTAATTAATTAATTAAAAAAACATTATCACAGAAGTAATTCAATATTTGTGAAAAAATCAAATTACCGTTACGCAACAGTTATTCCGTGACGTTTCGCACGCTGTTGACACATTCTGCCCACCTGTAAATCGTGTAAACAGATGCAAAGTTTTGCGATACGTTGACTTTCTTCTGTCTCCGTTCGCTCTATGCCAATAAAATACTTTGCCAAAAATCTGTTTTTAAAATTGCTTCGTCCCCTATTCCGATCGATTGGTCTCCTTAAGCCCTAGAGGAAGAGTTTTATAAACTAGTTTTTTAGATAATCAATAGTTTAAGTTTTGCAATTGTTGTTTTCTTGCCAATGAACTGTAATAAGACTAAATTTTTTGAGACAATGACCTCAGACCCTTTCTAGGCATGCGCTCTCGTAAAACGTTACGTGGGATATCTATGTTTAAAAATCTATTATAAGAATGGAAACGTCAAAAAAATGCATTTAAATTATTGCACACAAAGAAACTCAATATTTTTTTGCACGAATCTTCTCTGCACGTTTTTTCTCATCCTACTGCACTTGCAATATTTATATAATCAACTTTGTTAAAAAGAAATTAAGCAGATCATTCCACGATACAAAAAATTTAATTGCGGGAAAATTAAGGCATAAATGCAAGATTTTATGGGCACATATTAAAATTCGATTAAAATATTACTTTTTAAGGGAATTTTTATAATGTTTAAAAGTTCAGTTACACGCTTAATTATTAATAATTTTTCGAGCATTGTGATCAGTCCTCCAAGCAAACTTGATCACTTAACTACAATATCGGATTTTTCCGCTTGAGATATTTATCGTTATAACCTTAAACCCACTTAATTAATTAATTAAAAAAACATTATCACAGAAGTAATTCAATATTTGTGAAAAAATCATAAAGTTTAATTGCTAAAAATCTTTTTTTTCTTTAAAAATTTTGAGGTTATGTTACGCTTATTTTCTTCTTCGATCATCCACATTGATCATATTAAGTTCGAGTTTTAATTTTTATCTTTGTTGTGGTCAAATATTATAATATTTAATTTATAAATACCAGTCGTAATTATTTAATTTTTTTCCTTTGTTAATATCGTAATGCCATGGTTGTAACACATTAATCATAAATGTACGTAACGTATAGCTATAGGCCCACACAGTAACCTGATATTAATTATATATTGCAAAAAAGTCAAAAATAATACAGTAATAGCAAAAACTGGTTCCTTATTTTAAATTCTGGATTAACAAACGAGTTTTCTTGAATTCGATTGGCATTTTTATCTGTTATCAAATATAACCATATATTATATATATATAGATAAGTGATCGACCGACTGTAGTGAGTTCAAACGAAAAGAATGCGATTACGTGAAGAAAATTAGATGAGTTTTGCAGAATGGAATTTTTATGATGGACCTATTAGTGCATTCGAACTTATTTTTGTTATTTACTTCAGATTTGCATCAATATAGTTTCAATACTGTACTTTCAGAGAAAATGCGAGGCCCAGAGCAACTAATATTTTTGAGGCCCTTAAAAAAAAAGATACAGTTGACAAATATATGGTGGTAACTGTACAAGAAAAGCGGAAACGTGGATAACTTCAAATTTTGACAAACACTGAAGCTCAACAATATAAAAATATACAAATATATTTTTTTCTAACGTATTGAGTTATAAATTGAAGCCTAAGAGGCCTCAATATGTTAAACCCGAGCTTCACGATTTAAGAAATCGTGAGGCTCGGGTTTCCTCTCCCTTGATAGCCACTGACTGTCGTCATAGATTTCTATGATGTTTCCTCAACCATTAGCTTGAAAGATATAGAATATATGTAGAAAACAACTACTGTATATTTTGGTATAGAAGGTCTATCATGGTCTATTTATTGGTAATAAACCATCAAACAGTCTCCATTTTGGAAACCATCAAAGATAAACGCGCATCAAGCCATCTCAAAAGTAATGTTTTTTTATACTGTACTTATTCAAACATGTCTCAGCTTGTTTAAACATGTAGCTTTCACAATATTGCAATATTGTTATTGATTACTTTATTAAATTAGCAAATGATTTATATCCTTTGAAAACTTAACGCTGGAAACGACATTACTTGTTGGAATGATCTGATATTTCCGATTAAAGTCGAAAAGCACGTCAGGTTTGGTCGCATTCATCTGATTATCATGTTTTGAAAACAAACAGAATAATTATCACACTGAAATGTTTACAACTAAAAACACATTTAAGGAATTTATCTGACTTTAAACTTTTAGAACATATGCTCAATACAACGACCTTTTGCACCGATAAAGGGTTTAATCCGATGAATAAGAAATTCGTGAAAATATTCCGACATTTGCAGAATTTCTCACTAGCAACGTTGCCTAATAGAAGGTTACCACAGTGAGCAGTAGCTACTATAAATGCAATTAAGCATTGGAATGTAGTAGTAATTTTGTATATTTTCAAACAGATGCATTCTTCCAAAAAAATTTGAACCGATCTTAAATTTAAAAATGTGTGTGTGTCGTTCATGCTTTTCAAGATGGCGACTGTTTGACCTTAACTTCATCGTTCAAGATCATTTGTTTTGCTGGCAGGGCACTATAACAAAATGTCACGATTTCATGCATGTGTTCAGTATCATTCAAGCTAATGGATGCCAGATTTATTGCTACTCTCTCTCTCTCTCTCTCTATATATATATATATAAACATTTAAATGCAAGTATTGAAGGATAATCATGCAGTAGTTCCATTTACCTAAATTTCTAATATAATCTCCATCTCTAATCAACTAGTTTAAAGTCTACACTAATAGAATATACGGTATAAAGCTTGTTTTCTTTTTTTTTTTTGTTTTGGAAAATGCGATAAAAATAGTTTTTATGATTTAATATATCTGGTTGCATAATAAATCATTTCGGTTTTGCATACTATATATCAATACATTATAAAAATTAAAAGGCGAAGAAAATCTGATATACAGTGGCTTAAAATAATGCTTTTTAACGTCAATAAACTAACAAGTGTGGCTTTGTAGTTGATGATGTAATTTAAAAGAAATAAACGTTTTTAAAAATAGCATCATATATATATCTTCAAAAGTAGAAGACAGAAATGGCAAAAACCCAAATTGTTAAATTAACTAAACTGTACAGAAGAAAAAAGAGATGTTTATAAATGCGCAATAAAATATTCAAGTACAGTAAACCCTGGATAAGTCACCTCTTTCAGTCCCACGCTGATAAATTATCGAAGATTCTGCTGCACATAAAGTAGAAGCGCATATTTTATTTATTCAACAGAACGTAGATAAGATCAGATAAAAAATGCAGTTTGCGCTCCAACGAACTTTTCTTTTTGTCTGAATGCTGTAAAATATAATGAATTCATTATAATCAGTATAAATATATAGAAATGCAGTTTGCGCTCCAACGAACTTTTTTTTCTTTTTGTCTGAATGCTGTAAAATATAATGAATTCATTATAATCAGTATAAATATATATACTACAGTATGAAGTGGCGACTTAATTCGCCATTCAGTATGACATAGAAAGGATAATGTCAAACAAATAGCCGTCTCTCCTAAATGGTGACATTCTAGTTTCTCGCTACTATAAATTTTACATATGTAGCAACATAAATGTGGCATTCTAGTTTGAAGGGGATGGTTATTTGAATAGCATTTGCATAACAAGCACACTGTTTTGACTTAGATTACCATCATCATTTTAATTTATTTTATTTTGGTAAGATGATGATGATTAAGGAAGAATCGTATCACCCTCGATGCCACTACTATGTATATATGAGATGTTTTTTATAATAGTTATCCTTTTTATTTCTTTCTTAGGAAGCATTTTCGTTAAAAAATTTTTCTATGGTGGAGAAAATTCATGCATTGTCTGACTTGCAGATCATAAAAGACGATTAAAGAATCCTTTGCTCTTTATTGACCTACTATACTTTTTTAGTAGCATTCTAAACTACTACTAAACTCTGTGCTATACTTTTTAGTAGGCCCCTTTAAAAAGGCATCTCCACTTAATTGGGATTGTTGATAGTCCTAAATGTAGAGAATGTCAAGAAGGAGATGAAACTCCTTTTCATATTTTGTGTGAATGTGTGGCATTTTCAGGGATAAGGTATGATCTTCTTGGGTGGATCTTTCTACAGACCCATTGAAGAAGATTCTGTCTTTCGGGTTTAAGACGGGACTTCTTATGAGATGATCTTGTTGGGTGCAGTGATAGGGCTATGGAAGTTCCCCTATCCTATACTACTACTACTACTACTACTACTACTACTAGGACCCTTTAATATTTTGTGGCTGTCTTATAGTTCTCTCGCTTTACTCTGCATTCTTGAGGTGATAAACTCATGAGTATAACCTACTATCTTTTTAAAAATAAAAATAAATATGTTAATAATTATCATTAAATATGTTCCTCATTGAAATATTTAACACAACAAACAACTATATTATACTCCAGTGTAAGATAGCATAAAGTTTAGTAAGAAGCCAAAAACTTATGATGTTTTTTTACATCAAATTCTTTAAAATTGGAATTTAAATCATAATCTCGAGATTTAGTCAATTATTAATGTTTCCATTTGACTGAATTCGGAATTAATTAAAGATTATGTAAATTTCGAAGTTTAAATTAATCCTATTAATCCTACAACACACACGAAACTAAGTAGACTATATAACACACTTTAAAAACTAACTTGTAAGTAGAGAATCACAGAAATTTATTTTGTAAAAATCGATTTTTAATCCTTTTGTATAATTTTAACAAATTTTAATCCCTCCTTATTTCATTTCGAAAATAATTTATTTTTAATCAATTAAAAGTTTTACGCTTTGTTAATTTTCGATCCGCATTAAAATTTATAGTACTGTACCGTAAAACAAACTATACATATTCGATTTTTATTCCAATTAGTTTTTAAAAAATATATATATAAAAATAATACCCGAACGTAATTAAAAATAAGTTTTCCGAGATTCTATTTTAAGTCTAAACAATAGACTTTATACTCCTGCAGGGCAAGAGTATTTTTATTTTTCGTTTGTTGATTATTAACGTTCTGTAACTTCGACAAATGTTCTCATTCATTAATTTATACTCAAAGGGACTACTTCATAGTATGATTACTCTTAGTAATTGGCAAGGAACGGAAATGCCACTTGTAACTTTTCAGTTTAAACTGCAGTTGTAAACTGATATAACTCGTATTGAATACTTTGGGGATTTAATTAACCCATATCGTGTACAGAATGAGCTCTACACCTCCAAAAATGTCTTTTTTTAAGTAAAAAAAATTTTTTTTTCTTATTTTAAATGATACCTAACTTTAAACTTGTAAAAAAAAAATGATATTGTTCCTTTAAAAGTAATTGTATTAATTTTTAGAGAATTATTTTCGTTTCTGCTTTAAAATTTATTTATTGATATAGGAAAAAAAAAAGATTATTAGTTGGTAACTGAGTTTAAAAATAACTGCAATAAATTAATATGTGAGTAAACAATAATGATTCACACTTAATTGGATTATCGTCGTTCAGTGTTGTTACTCTACTAATGATTAGCAAACTGCCGAATTAAATGTGTTTCAAATCTCCACTTTTTATAATTTTTCAGTTTAAATAATTTGTGAGTAAACAATAAACTGAAAAATTATAAAAAGTGAAGATTTGAAACACATTTAATTCGAGGATAATCGAGTTTATGACAGTTAATTCAACGATAATCGAATTTGCGACACTTAATTCGATGATAATCGAATTCTGTATGAATCGTTATTGTTTACTCACAAATTATTTAATGATTCACACGTAATTCGATTATCATTGAATTAAGTGTCATAAACTCGATTATCCTCGAATTAAATTTGTTTCAAAACTACTCTTTATAATTTTTCTGTTTTAAATAAGTTAATTTGTGAGTAAACAATAATGATTCACACTTAATTCGATTATCATCGTTCAGTGTTATTACTCTACTCTCTAATAATTATTAGTACTCAATGAATAGCAAACTGCCGAATTAAATGTGTTTCAAATCTTTTACGTTTTATAATTTTTCTTCTTGTTGTTTATTTAAAAATTACTTAATTCATTTGTAAGCTGATTTTTTTAATGAAGCAAACTCTATTAGTAAAAAGTATCGGCATATTTTAAGAAAGATCAGTTTTTTTTTTTTTTTTTCAAATTATAGACATAATAAATTCGAAAAGTAGAAGTTGCAAACAGCAAAACAGATTTATTATTATTATTATTATTATTATTGCTATTATTATTGTTTTCTGAGAAACTTTTTGAGAAAAAGAAAAACAAGAGTAAACACTGAGTTATTTCCGTAAGAAACCCGATTCGAAGAATTCTTTCTCTTTATTTTTTATCATACAAAAATAGTTTTTTATTCATTCTTGCATTTCAGAAATTCTTAAATTCGATTTTTCGATTGCGCCTGGAAATCGGTTTGTTTAAAAAAAAAAAAAAAAAAAAAAAAAAAAAAAAAAAAAAAAAAACTATATTTCTCGATATTTGCTTGGTGGTATAATATTTATGAAATCGTATTGTCACTACATGACAAGACGACAATACAACACACAGTAAATTAATTAAAGTCTCAATTTTTTTTCTTTTTTTGTTTTATAACTGACTACGAAGAGATGCAAATCATTACTAGAAACACTGTAAAAAAGAACAGATTCATTACATGTTATGTTTATGAAAATTGCATTGTAACTAGTAATAATATGATGAGCATTAAAAATGTTAGTTTTGCAAATTTCACTTATAAATACCAGAATTTTTATTTATTTATTTATTTTTTTTGTAAATATTAATTTTTAAATCCAAGATTTTTATTTCTGCAGTGGCAAAAATATGTGCATGATTATAAAATTATAATTTTGACATGTCCTGTCTCAGCAACCAGGATTTTTTAGGATTGACAAAAAAATGTTTTTTTTTTTTTTTTTTATGAGAATTTATCGAAAAATCATTTTTATCGAGCTTCATCAGTGTAAAAATTGTGGTGTAATAATGATATAACTTTTCAAAATTTATAACTCACCTATACCTTATCGGGCATTGTTCACAGGAAAAAATTATATACAGGTATATTATTGTTCGAGAAACATTCAATCAAATTTTATCGCTCTAACTGCAACAGATTATCATTCAAGATGCAACAAAGAAATATCCAAAAACTGCATAAATTGGACTATTTAACTCGATAGTTATTGTTTCTATAGAAATAAATAACAATCAACCACAATTTACATTCAATAAAATGGGTATTGATTGTTAATATGTTGTGTGTTATAAAGTGCCCCAGAAAAATTATTAAAAAAAAAATTTTATATTGCACTTGTATCCTAAATCTCTATTGTTAGTTATTCTATCAATAATTACCATTAATCGTGCAAAATTTCAGATTTATATCATAAATATAGCTCAGTTTACAGTAAAAAACAAAGACATTATAAAGGTGTCGAGTTGGATTGCATGATAGTGATGCAACTGTTGTCAGTTAATTGACATAAAATCAGATTCATCGTTATACAAAATGATAAAATACGAATTAAAAAAAAAAGAAAAATAAAATGCAGATGATAATGCAATACATTTAACTTGTCATTTTACGTATTTATTATTATTATCAGGCATTTTACTATCGATGACAATGCAAAAAGCTCTTTACTAAAGTTAAAAATCGTAATGTGTTGTGAGTCATCGTAAAAATGAGTCATTGCCCATTAAATATATCTATATAAGACCTAATTAAGTGAAAATTTTGTTTTCTTCTACGCACACAATGATCTTGTTTATTATATATACAAAGAGAAGGGGAGGGAAAAACAGAATGCTTTTTAATCTAAGTTTCTCACGATAAAAAAAAAAATTAAAAAGAAATCATGTCAACACTTCGCATTATTGTAAATTTTCCCATTGGAAATATTATTTCCTCATTAATAAACTAGATTCTAAACTAGAATGAAAATATATATCTGATCGAAATTAGGTCGAATTCATGCTCGAAATAGATCGAAATATCCACGCGGATGTTTCCTAAACCCAGTTTAAAACATTACAAAATCGAAAACCGCGAAATTGCAAATTAAAAATGACAGTTTACCGGAATCTGCTAACATTTTTCAAACGTGTAAACATGTTAAAACACGCATTACATTAACGGATTAACTGTTTTATCCGTGTTAATTATTACGACAATATTCGTAATTATTACGCGCATTAAATTAACGGATTAACTGTTTTATCCGTGTTAATTATTACGACAATATTCGTAATTATTACGTAACAATTAAATAATTGCATTGAAAAGTATAAACTCGCTTGCATGGCAGTATTATTTACAATTTTACGTTATTATTATTGGATAAATGATTTATATTATTATTCTAATTAAACTTTTACTCTCAGTTATCTAATATTTAGATAATTTTGCAATATGGCGTCTGATAAAACTGATGATATTTTCAATAACTTTTTGTATCTTAGATTGAAGTTGGAGACTTTTGTTACTAGTTTACGCTTTTTATGTTCGTCCGAATGTCTGATGGTCAACAATATATCGTTGATTTATTTCTATGAAATTCAAACAGGAATCTTCGAAATTCTAATATGCCGTAATCTTATTGGAAATTAACGAAATCGGAATTGTTGGCACGATCGATTAATCGATTTTTTATCAATTTATTTTTTTATAAAACTTTTTTTCTAATTTTCGTGCACTTGGCCTACTTTATTTAATGGCATAAACGTACATAAACTGATTTTTCTTTACAATATTTCAAACATTAACGAAAATTCTTTGGACAGATTATGATTTTATAATTATTTCGATTAATCGATCTCAGATTGAAGATGATCTTATATAAAAATTGCTACTTTTCTCTAACATTCAATAGAAAATTAACATTTTAAATTCTTAAATAATTGTATCCTAGTGGTTTAATACTAAAATGCTGCTTATTTTTTTCCTCCAGGATAAAATTCTCATTTATCTTGATTTTTAAGTCACGCTTATAAATTATTCTATCACGAACTAGTATTAAATAATTCTACTCCTTTTTATATCATTATCCTATTCGCAGGTTATCCTTGGAATTATTGTTTTGATCATATACGATTAATTTAATTATCTTCGCTGAAGTAAACTGATTTAATTCCGAGTATCGCACTTCCTCTTTCATTTTTAAATCCCCATTACTGTAAATGGTTAAGTATTGCTATTTTACGTATTCTCTTCCTGAGCTGACGTTGTTGGGTATATATTTAAGCTATTCAGATTCACTACAGTAGTGTATTATTTTTGTACATAAAAAATTTGCATTGTCGATGCAAATTTGTAACATACGGAGTTCAAAATCCCGAAATCCAAACAAAATTAATTATAATTTTTAAAAATAAAGTGGGTAAGATTATGCTTGCACACTGCTCCCGTGAGAAAATGTTTTTTGTGCCGTGCATACTGATGATTTCCTCTTCCTACAGCGAAGTTTTCGTTATCGTTTAAACTTGTTTATAGAGCGATACCGTGTAAGATGAATGTGTGTTAAGAATCATATTTTTTTTTTTTTTTTTTTCAT
>AYEL01084578.1:0-17137 GCA_000484575.1 Olivierus martensii
TGTTACAACGCATTCGTGTTGGTGTCACGTGATACTGCTAACTCCCTATCAATTCTGTCTAAACATGGGAGTTGGTGTCACGTGATACTGCTAACACGAATGCGTTGTAACACGATAAACTCGAGACTAGAGCCCTAATCTGTTTTCAGTACACGTTCCGTTACGAGAGCTTTAAACTTCAAAGAGGTAATAATAGTTAAAATAAGGCATGCCGAATTGGAAAAATTTTATCATCCTTTTTTTTTTTGATTATGGTGATTTGATGTACAAAAGAAATTTAGATTAATAATCTGCTAATCTCGATGAAAATAATCCGTAAAAAGAAAGAATCGATTTGCATCGATTATACGATAGAAAACTGAAACCATTTTTACTGATTTATAATTTTTAATAGATCTATTAAATATTGAAAGTGTGTTGTATTATGAATATCCATTTATGCTATAGGCTGTAATATTTGATATAATTAAAATCGAATCGATAGTTATGAAAACGCGAAAGCAAAAAATCCTTTAAGCTAAAAATTTGCAAGATAACGAGACTTTTGAAACTTCTCTCTCGCCTTGTTGTATCCTTGGATTCTGAATTACCTCTTTAATCTTTAGATGTGACGTTACTCCCAATTTCTCCAGCGATCCGACCCCGAAATAAAGATTTCTTAAACCAAAAAAAAAAAAAATCCTATTGGGGGACCAGTTGTTTGCATGTAAAATCAGATCAACAATAATAGAAGAAAAAGAATGCCTCAAAGTATTAAAATTATAGGAGACATCAACCTGCCACAGTTTGTTAAAGACATATATTCTTATGGGTCCAATAAAATATCTGTTGAACCATGGGACTGGAAAAAAATGGCAACACAATTAGAACCAATTTTAAAGGATTGTGATGACATAGAAGCAGAAAGAATTAGGTGGCTAATGGCAACGAATGCAGCAAAAGATAAGAAGAAGCTAAAAGAAGAGAGCACCTTTTACAGGAAAGTGAAGAGAGCGGCCAGATGGCTTAGAAAAAACGACATAACTTGTGCAAGGGACGATAAGTCCGAAGCAATTGTAATATTAAAAAAGGAATTGTACTTTAATTATATAGATGAATATATTCAAACCACAGGTATCGTTAAGATGAAGGAAGATCCAACAGAAAGAATAGTTCAAAAACTAGATAGAATCCTGAGATCAAAGAAATGCCCGAAGTTTATAAAGAAAACGAAAGTACTATCACCAAAGCCACTAGGATGTTTGCTTTTATTAAAACTCACAAAACACCTATAGGAATAAGACCAGTGGTAGAAAGAACTGATGCCCCAACATTTTTGGTAGAGAAAGCGTTGGCAAAATGGGCTAGAGGAAAACTAAAAGGATATGAATGGTCGCTGACTTCCTCTAGACAGTTTATTGATGCTTTGTTTGAGGTATGCCTTCTTCCGAATGAGATTATGGAAGTATATGATTACGAGGCTCTCGTCAATAAAATTAGAACCGGCGTGTTTACTGCTATACCGTATGCTTATAGAAAATTTATTGAAAGAAGAAACGGACCCAGAGCTGCTAAGGAACCTCTGTCACCTCTTAATCCATGAGCATATTACCAATTCAAAGATGAATTTTACATGCAAACAACTGGTGTTCCAATAGGAAGCCCACTAGCGAGCATACTAGCAGAACTAGTGGTACGAAAGAAAGAAATAGAAGTATTACAGCAACTGAGCCCAAATGTGAGACTATTTAAAAGATATATCGATGATATAATTATTATAAGGGAGAAGACAAACGATAATACAAAAATAGAGCAGCGCTTTGATGATCCGAATTTAGGGCTTAAACTAAAAAAAGTAAGAGAGGATGAAGCAGAAATAAATTATCTGGATCTAAAAATAAGAATAGTTTGGTATTCTCCCCTAACAGAAGTCTACCGTAAAGACACATATGTTCCCCTATTTATTCATAAAAAATCGAGAGAACCATGGCATGTAAAAATGGCCGCATTTAGAGCCCTCTTGAATAGGATTCCCACACACTGCTCTACATGGAAAAGTATTTATGAAGAGATAAACTGGATTACTAAACAGGCAGAAGCCCATGGCTACCATTGTAATGTAATTATAAGAATGTGGAGAAGCATACAGAATAAAAAAAGAAAACATAATGATGAACAACCAGATAATGTAACGAACTTGGAAGAGCAAAAAAAAACCTGTATATGGTTGAGACAAATCCATTTATCCTGAAATACGAGACATTGATAGAGAAGGCGGTAGGTAGAAAGATAGATTTATCGAGGAGGAATGCCATTTTTAACATAACAAGGAATAACAAAGATAGAAGAAAGCCATTAGACATGCCAGGTATATATAAAATTGAAATAGATAATAATGATACTAATAAGGAAGAAATTTACATAGGTTCAACAGCGAGGTCCATAAATAAAAGGCTCCGGGAGCATAAAGCAGATAGCAAGAAAGACAAAGGCACTATTGCGTTAGCGCAGAGATTGATGGCGTAAATAGTTAGGAGAGAATACCAAACAGAAGTCTACCGTAAAGACACACATGTTCCCCTATTTATTCATAAAAAATCGAGAGAACCATGGCATGTAAAAATGGCCGCATTTAGAGCCCTCTTGAATAGGATTCCCACACATTGCTCTACATGGGAAAGTATTAATGAAGAGATAAACTGGATTACTAAACAGGCAGAGCCCATGGCTACCATCGTAACGTAATTATAAGAATGTGGAGAAGCATACAGAATAAAAAAAGAAAACAATGATGAACAACCAGATGATGTAATGAACTCGGAAGAGCAAAAAAAACCTGTATACGGTTGAGACAAATCCATTTATCCTGAAATACAAGACATTGATAGAGAAGGTGGCAGGTAGAAAGATAGTTTTATTGAGGAGGAATATCATTTTTAACATAACATGGACTGACAAAGATAGAAGAAAGCCATTAGACATGCCAGGTATATATAAAATTAAGAGAGATAATAATGATACTAATAAGGAAGAAATTTACATAAGTTCAACGGCGAGGTCCATAAATAAAAGGCTCCGGGAGCATAAAGCAGATAGCGAGAAAGACAAAGACACTACTGCGTTAGCGCAGAGATTAATGGCGTATAATGCTACACCTAAGTGGCAAGAAACTGAAACAGTAAGTATCATAACAGACCCAGAAAAACTAAAAATGGCAGAGGCAATAGAAATATTTGATGGAGCCTCGGGAATGAACATAATAAACTACAACAAACCGCAAAAAAATAAGCTTGGCATGGGAATACTGTCATAAAGTAGAAACATTGTTATAACAATAAAAACCGCAAAGATTTTTTTTTTAAATAAAAATATGAACGAGATAAGAAGAAAAAACTGTTTATTATTTCGCGGAAGTCATAAACTACAATGAACCGCAAATAAATAAGCTTGGTATGGGAATACTGTCATAAAGTAAAAACATTGTTATAACAATAAAACCCGCAAAGATTTTATTTTTAAATAAAAATATGAACGAGATAAGAAGAAAAAACTGTTTATTATTTCGCGGAAGATAATGATATTAATTATTGATATGGAAGGGCTATGATCATTTGACATTCATCTAAAGTTGAACGAACTTTTATAAATTTTATAAAAATTTTGAATTATATTTTAGAATTTTTGAACTTAGAATAAACTTTGTATAGTTTTAACTGTGTTTAGTGATTAGAATGTAATTACTGAGGAGGGCTCAATAGAGCCAAAAGTGCTTTAAATGAAAGTTATTTTATGTTATTAATGAGAGTATTGTTTTTCTGCTTGATGCGCTGAAATTTTAAGTTCTATTTAGATTCCCTCTTATTTGGTCTATGTGCTAGTGATTTAATTGATAAGACATTAGTGTTACTCCAAAGATCCTAATTTGATTCTGCATCTGAACAGGTTTTTATTTCAAATGAACAGCAAAAATTAGGATTTTTGCTGTTCATTTGAAATTACATCAGATTAATTAAATAGCTAATTATAGTTTATTCTAAATTAATACCGCTAGACTGATTTTATTAATTCCTAGGTGATAGTTTGTATGCTAAATAATTCAATAATATATTAAATAAAAAATTATCTAGATTTTGCTGTAATAAATAAAATCTTTTGGTTTTTTTTTTAATATTTTCTTATTAAAAAATAAATAAATAGCAAGTAGTTGCAGAAAAGTTCAGGTAATAGTGATTAGACAAATTGTTCTGAATTAGCTAACCTTAATTTTATTATTTCATCTTATCCATCTTTTTTAAATTAGAATCTATTCAATTAGTTTTTCATTTGAAAAAATTAAGAATAAACTTGCACTACTGTAGCAAATAATGTAAAAATCATCATTAATTTAATCTTGCCCAAGCAGTTATTAATTGATCTTAATTCAAAGATGATAATTATGTAAACCCTCAAAATTTAAATTCTAATTTAAGACACACAGTTTTAATTTATTTTTACCAAATTGTTTGTTCATATTTAATGAATAAAATGGCAGTAAAATTTATGTTGTACATAAAGGTTTTCTTTTATACAGTGGGTGATCAATTAACAAACATAATCTATTCAATGATGATGTTCGCTACCCAAATTTTCATTAACCGATCATTGATTTGCCATAGATTTTTATGGGAATTTGATTACTTCATTCTGGAGACCCAAAAAAATAATAAGAAATAAAATTTATTTATGTTTGTTTATATGTAATAACAATATGTACATACACAGTCTTGCATTTTCATCAGTCATGTTTTTTTTCCTCTTTGTGGAGCATTAAAGAATCAGTTCATTGCCAATTGCTTTTCTCTCTTCAGGATTTTTCAAAAGTGATTAATAGTATTGTCAATGTAAAGATTTCCAAACCTATCCCTAAAAGCTGGTTTGGATGCCATTCTAAGACCATTGTTTTGACATCCCCCCACTTCTTCAAAAGATCTTTTAATAGTAGATGTAGACATTGGTTCTCATAATTTCAGGATCATCATCTCTGTCTCCCTGAATGCAGGATGGACACTGCTTTTGCCAAGCAGTATTAAACTGTCATTGAATGACTTCTGATCACACCTTTTGAATGAGCCAGATAACTTCAAGAATATCAAATTCTTCTTTCCAAAATCTTTTTAATGTCATCATTGAGAAGAATTGGCATTCTTTAAAACAGTGTGTGAGTGTACAATTTCTTGAAATTCAAATAACCTCCTGATTCATTGGCTAAATCAACAAAGTGGTATTTTGAGGCAGAAACTGAACTGTCAGCCAGGGAAAATCTTCGAGCAAATTATTGACCAATGATCATCAGACCAATGATCTGAAGGTAATCCTTGATGCTTGGGGCACAAACTTTAAATAGCCATTCTTTGAAAAGAACCTTTAATTCAATCTCTACATCACTGGCAGTCTTTCTTTAATTATAGAATTTTTTTGAATGCTCTAGGTCGGGTTTCCCAACAGGGTCGGTATCGACCTCTGGGGGTCTATGAAATTTTAAAGGGGGTCGATAATGATCAAGGGGTCTATTGGGGGTCAATTGCTGAATATGCACCGGCATAATCAAGATCAAGATTCCATTGATTACAAAAAAATTTATTAATAAAATCCATAATTGTTTATTGATATAAAGCTATATCATGTAATAAGGAAGAAATCATATGAAATAAATATAAGGGAAAATTTGCACTAAAATTATTTAATATACTTTAAAAAACCATACTTTTAACTAACTGCTCATACTCTTTAAAAAATAATTTATTAATAAATTATTTTTTAGAGTACTTCTCTACTGCATTATAGTGCTTGTGTTACTTGATATGAGGGAATCTATTGTAGTCTGAAGTGGAACTTGTCTCACTTTAACAAGCCACATTTTCATCAAGCTATGACCAGATATAAAAATGAAAATGTTTTCTTTTTTTTCAAATAACTATTCTAAACTGTGATAAGATATATCAGGTAGCAAGATAGGAATTACATCATTGGCAGATAATCATGCCATTCTTTCATAATTCTTGTTTTTTTGAAATAAATTTAAATAAAAAAATACAAATGAAGATTATAGATTTTTTTATCTAAGTATATGTTTAATAAACATTAATATAAAACACATTATAATTTTATTTATATGCATATGTACCTTTCAATATATAAATGGTATTATTCAAATATTTTTGGATTAAACAGTCAGGCCAGATAAACTAATGAAATCTGTCCCATAAGGGCCAGTTTTAGGAATCTATTGTATTTACATATTGAAATTTAGTCCAATTGGTATTTGAGACTTGTCTTCTCTATGGGTAGGGGCAGAATTTGACTATATCATTTGCATGTTGTAAATAGTATTTAAGGATATCCTTCTCTTTTCCATTAATGCTTACCACACTGGCCAGCACTTAATAGTATCTTATTGGTCCATTGCCACATATGTATGCATACGGCAGTATATAACCTAAAATAATCTAAAGAACCTAATCAGATTTCTTTCTTTGGGAAGAACACTTGGCAAAATACAGATAACAGAAAAAATTGTACTGAATTTTCATTTCAACAAATATATCATTTTTAAAATCAGTAAAAAATAATTGTTAAAATGTTATATTACTTGATATTTATGAAAAATGAAATTTTTATCCTTTCTCCTATTATTAGTCCAATTGACTTAGATTAAAATCTTTGATGGTTATTTCAGAATTCACCAACAAAACCAAAGAATAAAAATATAAGAAATTAATTTTAAATAAACATTTTTCATTACAACAAAATTCCCTGACTCCTGATCCAATTTTGATAATATTTGGCAATGTAATAGCTATGGGCAATCTGAACCTTTTAGAATCCTAGTTTTATTTTTTAAGCAGTTAAGGCACAGACAGTTACATATAGATTTAAAGATAAACCAGCATCATTGCAGCCTTGTGATCAATCACAGAATTACTAACCCAAACCTTAACAATATAAATTGTTAATAAAAAATTAATCATTGATGATGATTAGTTTTTAATTATCAATTTATATTATTAAGGTTTGGGTTAGTAATTAACTAACATTCAGATGGAATCACCATTATTCAAATTATTAATTAGTTAATTTCTTCTAAGTATTTGAGCTAATCATTAATTTGTTTCATAGCTACTTTATATAATAAATATTTATTTAATTCATGATTTTTATAATTAAAAGTATAAAATTCTATTTTCATTTCTAAAATTTTTCTTCTTACTATAAATTTTATCAAGATATAATTTTGTATTTTGCTAATATAAATAATTTAATAAAATTAATGGCCTTTCTTGATTATTATATTTTTGAATTTATTTTCATAAAATCATCTGATTTTCTGGCTAATACAATGGTATCTCAAAATTGAAATGCACATACACAATCATCATAAAGTAGGAAAATAAACAGGTTGGTAAATACAATTTCTTACCATTGAAAATTTTGTTTTGAGAATGATTTACCATTATTGCATCTTCTCAAAAGAAACCATTAATTGAGAAACAGTATTTATCTATTATATAAACTTGAAAATATTATTTTTTTTTCTTTTAATCATTTTTCTATCTTTTCTCATTTAATCAGTTTTAATTCCTTTTTAAGGTATTTTTGAAAAATTTATTTAAATTTTCAAATATAAATTCTAATTAAAAACTGAGAGAATTGAATTTATAAAAGTATTTTTCATATTATGTTCTCTTTTTAAGACAAATCAAATCATATACTGAACATAGTAAGCAAACTTTTTAGAAACAGCAATATATTTTGTAATTTTTGTCAATGAAATTTTCGTGAATATCTTTAAATAATTTCAGCAATAAAAAAATTTATTGTTATAATAAATTGTCATTATTTAGTTGTCACAGAGAGTAAAATTCTGCCATACAGTAATGCAAAAAAATATGTCAAAAGCTCTTATAAAAATTTATTTTCTCAACTTGAATGTGTGTTATTTCCAGTATTAAAATTGTTATATCATTTTTCCATTTTATTTAAAAAAACCCATAGAACAATCTTTCTTTTCTTGATATAATTAAATTATATCAAGAAGAATCATTTTAATCCTAATAATTGAAAAATTATCAGCCAAGTTTTCTTCTTTGCTTTTTGAAATTATTTTTTTATTGTAAAAATTTGTAAACTGATATTTGTTATAACAACTTCCTATAAAACAGATAAAGAAAACAGACTTATTATTTTTCAAAACATACTGGAAAAAAGCCAATGGATCAGGAAATAAACATTTTTTTTTGTTTTCTTTGGAATTTAATATACTGTTTACCACAGCTGCCATGGTGGATGACGTTGCTGATGAAGAGGTACCAAAGTAATGTTGACTGGAATATTTATTATTGCACGTGATATTCCATGAGCTTGTAGCCTTTGTCTGATCATATGGCTAAATATAAATATTTAATATTAATAAAAATTAATCACTTCTGAAATAATAAGCAATATTTATTTACTTACCCATCTTTACCTAGCAAAAATACAGCAGGGATGCTACAATTTCTTTTTGTATTATCATCAATCATATCTATATACTGGTCATCATTTTTAATGTCATTATCTGTGACTACAAGAGCAAGAACTCCAATTCGATCAGCTTGTATACATTTTGTTAAAAAAGAACAACCTCTAAATAAAGAATAAAATTTATGTAAGAGTTATTTTTTAAAAAAGGTAGTAAACTAGCATTTATTTGCATTTTACTATTATATTAACTTTCAAAATTAAAGAGTAATAATACAAAGCTTAAACACACTATTTACATTTTTATAATTATTAATGTTCGAAAATTACACTACCTTTAAATGATAAATTCTTTTTTCTAGCACTTAGATAGGATATAAACATCTATCTTATTTGGCTTTTTTTTGCTTTTATTTATTAATCTTTATTATAGTTATTGTACAGTTACAGAAACGTTTTCGGTCTACCCAACCCTCATCAGCTGTATCTAAACTATATACATGTATTATGTAAAACTTAACAGTTAAGAATTCCAATAGAAGAACGTGAATTCTATAATTTGATTTAAATTTAAAAATAATAGACTTTTGTCTTATTGTTAACAGTTATATATATAAAGGTTAAGGTTATCAGTGCTTAGAGAATGACAGTGTCTAGAATTATTATTTATTAATATTATATAATGTACTAGTAATAGATTACTTAATATAATTGTTTTTTAAAAATTTTAAATTACTACTGTTACTAAATAAAAAACAAATAAGATATAAGTAAAATAAGCAAAATAAAAATAAATAAAAATAATTTATTGATTTACTTCTTAATAATATAATATCATTTTAATATCAATAATTTATTGATAAAAATATCTGTCAAGAGAGGCAACTGAAGTAGAGCCTCTTGATGGATTGTGATGAGAGGTGGATGCAGATTATCTAAGATGAAATATTGTAAGAGAATTCTATAAAGGAAATTTAACAAATAGAAATATAACAAGAAAAGAGAGACTTGAAGTTACCATAACAAGAAAGTGGATGGAAAGTTATAACTTAGTATACACCAGGGATGACAAATTCAAGTTAATGATATTCCTCCCCAGGGGCCCTAGTCTCGAGTTTGTCGTGTTGTTACACGATACGTGTTGAGGAGATCACGTGGTACAAACACCTGTAGTGAGAAGGAAACGGTTATCTCGAACTTCAACACGTAAATTTTTGTGTGTTACCATTTCATCATACGTGTTATCAACACATGTCTTCCAGAGTCAGCGAAATCCCTACATGTCTGAAATTTTCAGCTATAATGGCAGACGAATGCTTTACTCTTTCGGCTATTGAAAGTTTAGAAATTGAAGAACGATGTTCTCTAAGACAACAGAGAATAATTCGAACAACAGTGGATGCTTTTGATATTTCCGAGGACCATTTTTGTCGATTGTTTAGGCTTTCGAAGACTGTAGCGAAAGATTTTATAGATCAGGGCTAGCCAATTATAATGAACACGGGGGCCATAGCCATGCTTACTAGAGATATGGAGGGCCGCAGTTACATAAAAGGGGAGGGGCTTTGGTACTTGATACGCTATTGTAGGGGTGGGCAACCTCCGGCCTGCGGGCCACATTATTTTATTATATCTAATACAACACTATGTTTATTTAAAAAAGAGAAGGACATATCTGTGCCTTCTCTTTTTTAAATAAATACTATTATTATCAATTGTTTTTGTTTGGGTCCTGAAAAATCAAATTGTCCCCTTGTGGGGCGTGCACCCCACATTGGGAAACACTGCTCTAGATGCACATTCTTCAATATGCCAGGATTTCGAAATGAGATCCTCAATCATCACAAGGGCTGGAAATCATTATATTTTTTTGAGTATGGCAACAGAATAATTAAACTTAGGCTAATCCATATCAAATAACAATGCTAGTAAAAAATAAATACTATTGATAATTTGACACCAAAAATATTATAATACAGACTTACAAAATATATAAAATTAAAAAAAAAACCTGATGGCAACACAGGAAGACACTCATTTTCTTGGACAGAGATTTAATCACAATGGTGAACCTATAGCATGGATATAAGAAGCAGTATACAAAATCATTTTTTTAATTTCTGAGTATACAAAATGTTTTGATGTAGACAGCTATGCAAATGTTTGTGTATTAGATGTAAGTAATTTTTAAATAAAAATCATTTTTATTTTTTATTTACAAAATATAAAAATTTACTACAGAATTTCTCATATATTCATATGAAAAATTTCAAATTTGTTCAATTTAATCTGAAATATTGAAATTGCTATACTTGTGTTTAATAAAATGTTATGTAAAATCACTACATCTGTCAACCTGATTTTTCAATAATTTGTTTAAAATAATAGTAAATATTTTAATTAAAACTGATCACAGTTTAAAATACATATTATAAAACGTTTTATATTATATAATATAAAATATGTTTGTTTATAATCCTTTAAAATTTCCCAACAGCCCAACAAAAAATGTTTCATAAATTTATATTATACTTAATGTGTTAGAAGAATCTAACAAAAATGGAACTTCAGACTTCCACTAAAAATTTAATTGGGCATTTAATTCAGAAGCTTGAATAAAAGGCAACATCTATATTTTATTCTTGATTGAATTAATCATGAAAATCAGAGCAAGTCACATTCACTTGTTCATTCTTTGGGACTTGCTGACAAAAACCAGATGAAAAAAAGTAAAAAAACAGCAAGGAAAAAACATGAAGTCTTGAAGCATTAATATTTGGTAGTAATGAAAATGAAAAATTCCTAAAAATAAATAAAAGTGCCAAATTCCATGCCAAAATTTCCATATTTTAAAATATGAAATTTTTGTAAAATATATCAATTTTAGAGTCCCAAATTTTTGAGAGTTTAATGTATTTTTATTCTCTTAGTATAAGTGTTATATCAAATATGATTCTATGCACATAATATACCTAATGGGAATATTTTATTAAGAATACTAGCATTTTCATTTTTATAATTTATACAAAAATGTAAAGATAATAAAATTTATGCAAATATTCTCTTGGAATGTATTTGTTATATCTGAAACATATCTTTATATAGATATTAATTCAATAAAGATAATATTTAATTGATTGTTTATATTTTTTAGTTGATTACAATAAATATAATTATGTTTACATTTAAAATCAATATTACTTCAGAATTAAAAAGCCTTACATGTTGAATATTTAAATATCTTCTATTGGATAAAATATAATTAAAAATAAAATTTCAGCTTAAAACAAAAATAATGAAAATATTTTGAAATTAAAAATTAAACATTCATAGCAAAATAAATAAATGAAATAAAACTTCACCAGAAATCAGTAAAACAATATCAGAAGAAGAAACTGCAGAGAAGCTAAATAAATTTATTAATTAATTAATTATTATATTTAAGTATGAAATCAGCATTAAAATTTATTATAAAGCATTAAGAACCAAGAAACAAAAGAAAACTATATATAAAAATTATGAAATAAAAATAATAATTTTAAGATTATGCCATGACAAATAAATAAGCTAAAAATAGCCACAATTTATTTAATCCATGCATTCTATTAATTAATAGTTCAATGGTTAACTAGTCTTCAGCAAAACATAAAAAAACTTAAAAGATATCAATAAATTAGATGTGTTATTAAAACAAAAATATCTTACTTCAAACTTTATTTTCAACATTTCAAATTCAGAGAGAGTTGAAACATCTTTCATCATTGCAGATATATTTTTTTCAACTTCATCCATCCATGAAATCATAGCATTAAATCTAAATTTTAATAATTATACAATATTGAATAACATATAAAAATATTATTAATAATATATTAATTAATTCATATTATCATCATTTTTATTCAACTTTAATTACAATAAATACAAGTTAAGTTTGTTGTGAAAAATACAAACAGAAAAACATAATCTTGAATACGATAGACAATTACCGTAAATCATTTTGGAGAAAAGTATGAACTGAAATACTAATGCCTAAGCTATAGTTCTAAATTACAATATGTAACAAAAACTAGTTTTAAATACAGTAAACCTCAATTTTACAGACTATAGGGGGCAAGATTAGTCCATAAAATCGGAAAGTCTGTAAAATCGAAATAAAATTTTTTTATAAACATTAATTAGCATTTTCAACATACCTGTACTAATTAATGTGACTTATGCCTAAAAACTGTATTATTTTACATAGAGTATTTTAAATTAAATTAAATTACCTACATACATGTATATTAAATTTAGGTAAGTTGTTAAAATAAAAATGACGCATTATGCAATAAATGAGTGCTTTATTTTACAAATGCTAGATGTAGCTATACTGTAGACAGTTTATGCAAATATTGTATCAATATTATTTATTTTATTTTTTGGAATGGTGTCCGTAAAATACGAAATCCGTAAAATCGAGGTTTTACTGTATTTAAATTCTAATAAAATTTTAAAAATCATCATCTTAAAATGTTTCATTTAAATAAAAATACAAATAAAACTACAGCTAATAAAAATACCTGCTCTAATAATTAAATAAAACTGCAACAATGATTAATATTATTCACATTATTTCATTTAGGAAAAATATTTGTATAAAATATATTTAAGCCAGTATTTGTATATTGTATATTGTATATTGTATATTATTTAAAAAACTTGCATAAATAAAATTACTATGTATTCAACAGCACTATGACTGTTAAATATAATAATTTTTATCTTATACTGGCAGTGTAATAGTAAAGTTAGATTACTATGTATTCAGTGTAAATTTTTAAAAAGTCTGAACATGACCCATTAAACTCCATTCTTCAGCTTTCTTATTGACCACATCATAAATATTAGCTAACTTGTGACAAGCTCTTAAGCAGCTGCCACAAAATATAATCTTAGTGAAATTTGGCAGTTTAATAAAAACTAATTAAATTAACTAGTTTAAATTTTTGCTGTCTCATTTTGATAATTAATGATGAAGGTTCTATTAGACAATGGTATCATTCAAAATAATTAATATTATTTGTAATATTGGTTCTATTTCTTTTGCTAAATTGTGTGCATATTAATAAAATATTTCCAATTACAATATATATTTTGACAACCGGTTCAAGGAACCAGTTGAAGGACACTACTGTTGATAGACCATCATTATTAACTTCAGCAGACTGTTGTTCTCAGAACCTAAAAGTTAAGCCATCTTTGTGCTAGATTATAATGACAAATTTTTTAAACTGTATTTTATTTTGTTATTGACGAAGGATCTATGTCTGAAAGTACTATTGTTTATATTAATAAAGAAATTTCACTCTTATATAACTTTTTTCAATAAATTTTATGAGTAAAATCTTACAAAAATAAATTTGTTACCTTTTACAATATTCTCTCCACTCCTCTTTAAATTTTGATAATTTCTGTTGCATTCTCTTTATTTCTTCATTTGCTTCTTTAAACTGTTTTTGACATCTTTGTAAAAAATTATCAAGAATAGAATCTCCAGGAAATGAAATATGATATTTATTACAAATTCCCTGTAATTCTTCAAGGCATTTTTGCATAGAAATTATAGTTGGACCATTACTAAAAAATTCCTGTTATTAAAAAGAATTAATAATAAAGATTATAATTTATAAAAATGAAATAAATTCTAATGAAATAAGAAGCATTTACTTTATTTCTATTCAGAATAGCTTCATGTTTTTCTCCTCGATCAATGCATTGTTGTTCTGAAGTCAATTCCCTTTGAACTTCTTGTAAATGATGTAAAAATTCTTGTTCCACTAATTTAAATTCTTGTTGTAGAAGATATTGGGAAACACATTTAGTTATTTTCTACAGAGATAGAAATTTTGATTATTTTATTAAAAGAAATGATAATATTGTTCATTAAATTCTTAATATAATTTGATAAAAATGTAACATAAATAATAAAAAATATGTTTCTTTAATTTTCATAAACAAAATTGACAAAATTTCATTGAAACTTTTTCCGTACTGAAAATAACATTGAATGAATCTTTAATTTATAAGAAACTAATTCAAATTGTGAATAAATTTTGTGATCCCAACTGTATTTTAGTAAATGAATAATCAAATACATTTGTGCAATATATGTTTTTAAATTATAACTCTATTCTAATTTAATACATTTTGTATATTTGATAAACTTAATTATATTTTATAAATAATAAGAATGGAATAATAATGCAATGTATGAATATTTTATTATATATTGTTATACTTTAGTCCATTTTTGATTTTAATTATAAATTCGCAAAAACTTTATACCTTCCATCTTTCTTGCACATTTGTAACTATTTCAATAACAGAAGATTTGGCATCATCTGGAAGAGTAGCAAGAACATCTTCACTAGCTGTGATGAATGTTTTCAACAGATTCTCATCTGCATTTTCCAAGAAAGCCTAGCAATAGAAATTTAAATATTTATATAAATTAATTAATGGATATTTATAAAATATTCATCTGAAAAATTTAAAATAATACCTTTCTAGTTTCAAGACGATGATGATCTGTTATAGTTTCATTTGTTATTTTTTCTGCATTGTCAAGCCATTGTTTTAAAGCTTTCTCTTTATCATAAAATCTCTGCCATCTACATCCTGCTTCTTTCATTGCATCTTCCCACTGCTGAGCAAGGACTATACAATTCTATTTAAAAATAAATAAATAAATTACAAACAGTCTACACTATATGGGCAAGGATTTGATTCTAGAAACCTCATGCACATCAAATTCACATGAATAGAAGCTTAAAAAATTATATAAAATAATGCATTCATGATGCAATGATGCAAGTTTTTATATCAATAATTTTTAGAATGGATAAGAGCAATTAAAAATTAGTTATATTTAAGAATATTAAATATAACATATTTACTCATGTATAAGCTGACTTTCCTACTTCAAAGTTTGAAAATTGATAAATATGTGAAACCCAAATACAAGCCAACCTCTAAACTTTCAAGTGTTAGATCAATATGATATTCATTGAAATAAATTGATAATTTCCTTTATAATTTAAAAAATTTTCCAAATCTAGTTCACTTAAAGGAATAAATAAGGTCATTCAAACAAAATTCCAGAAATGTAGCATTAGAATGTCACAATGTGATGCAAACAAAAAACTGGATGGAGAGCAAGATATGATCATGATGCATCACATTCAGTTGCATTTCTCTACAAATTGAAATATTTTCTACAATCTATTCATTGAAATGTTTGTTTGACAGAAAATATCAAAGAAATATTAAAAGTTTCTATCATTTCTGAATCTCAATGAAAATATTTAACAATATTTAAATAATAAAATTTGGAATCAAAACAAGCAATGGAACAACTGTTAAGACTGGAAAGCCAACCAGCACACACAGATACACACATAATTATTGATAATGCAAATTTGATGTCTGAATTCAGCTGCAAAATTATCATCCTATATTTTCTAAATGATCAGAATTATCTAAAATTGCACAGATTATAGATCAGAAACATTGGCAATCCCTATAGAAGTAGCTCTTGACTTATGATGGGTTCAGTTCAGATTCCATCATTGTAACTTGAAGTGGTCATAAGTTATAAATGTCCAAGCTTTATGGATTTCTCATTACTAATGCTTACAAAGGACACTATGCATTATCTTAATAAACATAGCACAAACACAAAACTAGAAGAATCAAACACAAAATGATGGTTTCTGCATATCATACCATTGGATCAGAGATTCAAACCCATGGAATTGATTTGATAAATCACAGAATTTACTGATGCATTACTATCATAAGTACAAGTGATCATAAGTCAAGAACTATCTACCGTATTTGCCGACGTATAAGACGCACTTTTTTTTTTGAAAATAGGTCTGAAAAACGAGGTGCGTCTTATACGTCGATACTCAGTTTTTGATTACATTCATTTCTGGAAATTTCCTCTATTCGGAGTTATGCGATTTCTTTCTTGTTTCCTTGCGGAGTGTGGGAATATTACAGTTATGTAGAGTTCAATGAACAAGCTGTGATCGTCGATGACAGCGCATTCACTGTCATCGATGATCACAGCTGGTTCGTTTAAACTTTCCAATTTTTGTGAACGACTTTTAAGTGTGTGAAATTTCTACTGTTCAATTTTCTTAAATTGAACAGTAGAAATTTCACACACTTAAAAGTCTACTACGTAACTGTAATATTCCCGTGGGAATATTACAGTTACGTAGAGTTCAATAAACCCAGCTGTGATCGCTGATGACAGCGCATGCGCTGTCATTGACGATCACAGCTGGGTTAGTTTAAACTTTCCAATTTATCTGAACGACTTTTAAGTGTGTGAAATTTCTACTGTTCAATTTTCTTAAATTTGTTGACAAGTTATGGCTCAAAAACAACGTCGGCATTGCTATAACATAGCATACAAGCTACGTGTGATTGCGTATGCTAAAGAACATGGAAATAGGGCTGCAGAGAGGCATTTCGGGCCACCCCCAACTGAGAAAATGATAAGAACTTGGCGGAATCAGGAAGAGGATCTAAAAAAAGCAACTCACAGTAAACATAACCTACGAAGGGGAACTGCACAATGGCCTGAACTTGAGGCAGAGCTGAATACTTG
>AYEL01084579.1:0-13536 GCA_000484575.1 Olivierus martensii
AACCTTTCCAATGTGTGAAAGTAACCCAACCCATTTCATGTTAGGTAGAAGCTTAGAACTATGTTAGTAGAAAAATTAAGTACTATGTTATTAGAAACCGAGAACTGTGTTAGTAATATATCAAGAAAGTATAAGAAGGAACTTATTTTAAGTTAGTAATAGACTTACAACTATGTTAATACCTAAAACTAATAAGTTTTTTTTAACATAGTTGTAAGTCTATTACTAACTTAAAATAAGTTCTCTCTTCTCATACTTTCTAGATATATTACTAACACAGTTCTAGGTTTCTAATAACATAGTACTTAATTTTTCTACTAACATAGTTCTAAGCTTCTACCTATCATGAAATGCGTTGGGCTACTTTCACACATGTCATCACATAGGTTAAGTTGGAAAGGTTCTTTGTTTTTTTCTACATTTTGCTTTTAATGTTGGCCCAGAACGGCTCCCTTAGTACTCTATTTGAGTGGAAAGGGGCAATCAAAATTTAACCAAGCTTACCATACAAAAGAAAAAAAAAGAAAAAAAAAAGACTCTTCATTTAGCTCTAGAGATGAGTGTCTGGGTCTTGACAAAGATTAAAAGATTTCTTTTCCAGATAGATTGGGTATTTGCAGAAAGTATTACTTTGTTTTTTGTATTACTTTATTACTGATCATTATAATGAATTTACAGTATTTTAAATATAAAGTTTTATCCTTCAAAAATGTATATAAAAAAGGGGATGTCTTATACGCCGGCAAATACGGTACTATTTCACCAACTGCATGCAATAGTCTTACAGATTATTTTTCTAGAAGTTTGCTAATTTGAGTAAATTCCTTTATATCAGCATTTCCAAAACTTTTTCTATGACAGAATACTTCACAAATCATATAATTTTTATGGAACACTGATTATTTTATAGAATAACTAGTTATTATTAATAAATAAGTTAGACAAGTAACTATAAGAGCTAAGAAAATGAAACAAACATTTATCATAAAATTGTAATTATGTAAAATAAACTAGTGACTTTAGTTTCAATTTGGCACAACATTTAAAATCATATGAGGCTTATATTAATTTTCATAATTTTTTACGGAAAATTATTCCAAATATAAAATTCATTCGGAATAATTGACGGATTTTTATAGCTGTAATATAAGGAATTTTATTTAGACAAAGATATTACATAAATAGTATAGTATTTAAAAAATAATTTTTTTTTTTAAATTCATTTTTATTGTTGTTAGAACTAATTTTCTACATTGTATTTGTAATTTAAAATACATGAATATATTTTTGTAAGGCATTTAACAATTAGACTTTCATGTTTTCATAAAGATAATTGGGCAATTCTTGCTTACTTATATTGCTGTCATAAGCTTTAATTATCAAACATATATCGACATCCATAAAATAGATGAAAAATTGATAATAGGATTTGGAACCAAATATATCATATTCTGGATATGATTTAATTTTATAGAGAGCTAGAGTAATAATTCATTTATTAAAATATTAAAGATTAATTTGAAAAGATGGATATATCATGGAAGTGGCACTATTTTCATTCTGGTTTAATCTTTCTAAAATTTGGCAGTTTTTGCTTATTTACAGATTTAAACTAATTCACTTGATACAAAATAATTGTCATAAACTTCAAAGTTATTTAATATTTGGAATCATGAATTAGAACATTTATCTGAAATAAAATTTTTTACAAATATTTAAATGGGAGCAATTATATGGAATAACATTTTAAAGCAGTTATTATAATAGCTTGGATATTAGACAAAAACATTTTTTTTAATTAAATTGAAAAATTAATTTCTATATATTGACAAAAAGTATAAATAAAAATATTCTTTGCAATTGCAAAAAAATATATTTTTATCATTGAATTTATAAAGTAGAATCTAACAGTGTTTTTATGATTTTTATTGGTGTGTTTGCCAAAAATAAAATTTTCAGTCTTTGAATTCAGACAGAAACATTCATATGGTTAATTAAAAGAAAAAAAAACCAGACATTCAATGGACAGCAATTATTAACATTGAAAATTTGGTATCCCACTCAGACAAAATATAAAATAATATAACAACACAATACTGCATTTGGCAACAAAAATTCTTATGTCATTTATAAATGACTCAAAAATTTGATATTTCTGATCACTAAGTCTCAAAGTCCTCCATCAAATAAAATATCATTGTGGTTTAAATATATTTTATATAATAAATAATTAATAAAAATGATATATAAATTTTATGTCAATGTAATTAAGGGATTTATTTTTATTGTTGATTTTCTTATATCAAAACTAAGAAAATTCTCTCTATATTAGAAATATTTATGAATAAATCAAATAGAATATATCAAGAAAATTTTTTTTGTTCCTTAATTGATATATTATATATCATATAAAAATTTTATGTCAATGTAATTAAGGGATTTATTTTTATTGTTGATTTTCTTATATCAAAACTAAGAAAATTCTCTCTATATTAGAAATATTTATGAATAAATCAAATAGAATATATCAAGAAAATTTTTTTTGTTCCTTAATTTTTCCTCATCAGTTATAAATTATTCATGCACATTCTTTCATTTCTGTCTTAGAAATTGAAAAACTGCAATGTTTATAATAAATGCCAAATAAACTAAGTCCAGTTCATATTTAGCAATTCCAATATCTCCAATTAGTTTTTTTTTTCTGATAGGAAATAACTTTTCATTGATTTAAAATTCTTAACAAGTCTTTCAATTGCAAACAAATATCAATCCAGTGAAACAAAAAAAAAGGCCTGAAATGTTTTGACTTTATCAGTTTCTAAACTATTCCAAAAAATTTTTATTTGCACTTTTGTATGTTGAAAATCAATAAAAATCTGAAAGCATGATTTTTTGTTATCCCACTTAATGCAAATCAAGACTAGTATTTACATTTATATTGGAACAGTGCAATCATAATTTGATTTTACCACTGTATATGTTAAGTTAATTTTCAAATTATTGAACTTTTATTTATAAAATTTATAATAATTAGTACAAATAGATATTTAATATTTGCCAGTTGAAATACAATCTCAAACTTCTGTTATTGTACAAGTGATTTTCATATTTACATGTTGAAATATACACTACTAATCAAAAGATCTAACATTACTCATATTTCAGTTCATAGATATTATTATAAAAAAATTTTTGTTTTTTTCTAATTTATCCCACTTACCTTTTCTAATTTTTTTTAGTAAATTCAAATATCAATCAAAATCAATTACATGCAATTTATAATATTTAAATGCATAGTGAATGTCATAAATTTCACCACAATAATATATTAGAATCTTAAGATTAAAAAAAAGCCCTTTTTTTATCAGCAAATATTATCATATAATATTTACAAATTGTCTTGATCAATAATGGTTGACAATATAAACGAGAGTTTGAAAGAAATTATATTGAAAGATACATTTTAAAGTTAAAACAATAATTCTGATTTCAACACATCAAAAAATGGATTGATTATATATTACCCAGTGATTTAAATCTTTATTAATAATAATAATAATAATAATAATAGATTTTTTATAATGGAAAAAAGAATAAATGAAACAGCAACAATACATCCACAATGGAGAATATCTTCAATAAACATTCTAAAATAAATACCTTAATATATATGAAAATGTCTGTTTTAATAGATCATGCAAAAACAAAACAAATAACATAGACACCTGTTACAGATGCATCAAAAATTAATAATATGAGGAGCATTTAAATTTAATTTTGGTCATTTGTCCATATATGGTTAATCATGCAAAACATTGGTGTCTCCCTAATCTTGAATCTGTCATCAAGTAATTAACTTACATTTCCCTAGAAGTTATAGTAATGAACAAAGTTGAAGTTCATCCAAGCATAGAAAAACACATCATCATCAAATTTCTTACTAAAAGAATGAAGCTATTTGAAATTTGCAAAAGATTAAAGGCACAGATTTTTTTTTAAAACAACATAGGTTACGAAAGTCAACTAAAAAGCTTAAAATGGAGTTAAAAAAAAAACAAAAGTTTAAATAAAAACCGTTAAAGTGGTTTTTCAAAATCTTCTTGGCAGCAAGCCAACTGCTACAAACTTTACGAAAATATTAAATTGTCATAGTTCAAAAACAAAAAGTCACAGAAGGTTAATTCTTACGTCAAATTGTCCGTCTCGAAGAAAGGAATCCAAAAGTATATAGCACTAAAGTAAAAAGAAAAGATATCCAAAAGAAAACTTCGCGAAAAGCGGAGCACACATACAAACATCTTTCCCAGACACTGAGCTGATGACTATTTCCAATTTATTCTATTAGAAACACAAAAAGCTTTATTTAAGCACAAGCTCCTTAGACGCACAGATCCAAACATGGGCTATCATTATTGTGCACTTAATGAATAATAGTGTAAATATGTTTTTGAACTTTTATATGCATTAGCAAATGAAAAAGTTTATTTAAGTTTATTAAATTTATTATAGCAGTGGTCTGGAACATAACTGCTGCAATAATGAGGTATGCCTGCATTAATATTTAAGATTTAAATTATAAAAAAATTTTTTGTCATTATTAAAGTTAAAAACATAATTTATACAATAATTATTATATATGTTACAGGACAAACCCAAATTCAGGAAATACTAGAATTTCCATATGTTACAGGACAAACCCGAATTCAGGAAATACTAGAATTTCCTAGGGAACGTCCTAATGCTTGTCAGATGTTCTAGTATTTCCTAGTCAAACCTGAAGTGGCAAACAATTAAAACAAAAATTTTCATTTCTCATGTATTTCCATTCCGAATTTGATATTTGCCAGTAGAAATTTCTTTTTTTAGAGAATATCTGCAAAAATAAATCTCATTGAGGAAGGCCGTAATCTAACCCATTAGAATTACATACATAGGGTTAAATCCGCTTTAAATGCATGAAGCATTGTGTATCTAAATTATGTTTGTGTAAAAAGAATAATATTTTGTATAATTCTAAATGCCACAACAGCCTACCTTGCAAAAATAAATAAAAGGTACCTAGTTATGTTTTTAATTTTTGTATTTATGGTAATACTGTGAATAGAAAAATTGTTAATTAATTGATTAAAAACATTATTATAATGAACATAATACATGAAAAGATAGCTCTATTTTAATAATGAACATAATGAATGACTTTAAAGAACTGAAATTGCCAATTTTTTATTTTTTATCGACAAATATTTTAATATTTTTAACAACTGAAGTTCAACATAAAATATGAAGTAAAAATATATTGAAATATTTCTTACTTTAGGTACCTCTTATTTATTTTTGCAAGGTAGGCTTTTGTGGCATTTAGAATTACAGAAAAGTTTTATTAGTCGAAGTTCAACATAAAATACAAAGTAAAAGATTTTTATTAAAGTTGAAAAACACAAGTAGATACCTATTTATTTTTGCAAGGTAGGCTTTTGTGGCATTTAGAATTACAGAAAATGTTATTCTTTTTGCGCAAACATAATTTACATACACAATGCTTCATGCATTTAAAGCGGATTTAGCCCTATATATGTAATTCTACTGGCATAGATTGCAGCCTTCCTCAATGAAATTGCAGAATATCATTGCAGATATTCTCTAAAGAAAGAAATTTCTGCTGGCAAATATCAAACTCTGAGGGAATATATGAGAAATAAAGACTTTTGTTTTAACTGTTTGTCAATTGTTTTGACTAGGAAAAACTAGAAATTCCAGACTCTGAATAAGAAATGTTTGGCAATTTGAATTGTTTCAGCCTAGGAAATACTAGAAAGTCTGACAAGCATTAGGACATTCTCGTTTTGACTAGGAAATTCTAGTATTTTTCCGAATTTCTGCACAGACGTAATTTAGATACACAATGCTTTATGCATTTAAAGCGGATTTAGCTCTGTACTTCCATTGGCGCAGATTACAGCCTTCCTCAATGAGATTTGTTTATCCTGGCTGATATTCTCTAAAGAAAGAAATATCTGCTGGCAAATATCGAACTTTGAGTGGTAATGCATGAGAAATAAAAACTTCTCTTTCAACTGTTTGCTACTTTGGATTTCGACTAAGAAAAACTAGAAATTCTGGACTTTGAATAAGAAATATTCGGCCTAGGAAATACTAGAATGTCCGACCAGCGTTAGGATGTTCACGTTTTGACTAGGAAATTCTAGTATTTCCTGAATTCGGGTTTATCCTGTAATAAATTATTTTCATCTGTATAAAGTTTCATGTATTAACCTTATTAATAAATTAGTTTGCGTTAGGCTTTTTTTACGCGACATCCTTATATAAACGTTGACACCCAGTGTTAGAGTTTACATAGCATTTGAGAAATAAATTATAATAAATTAAAAAGAGGAGTCTCCATCGACATTTTTGCAGGGGCGCCTCTTAGTTTTCAGCTACGCCACTGATCATGTAACCAACTGCAGATTTTTAATAAAATAGAAAAAATATTTTCTAGCCAATATTGTTGTGAGAATAGGCAAATTCAGAATATCATAATGGTATTGTAAGATCCAATTAGCATAAGTTGAATGATCATTAGTAGGGGATCACCTGTATCAGGCCGTCCGTAGGGGTGGGCGAATTGAGCAGTGATCCAGGGCCGCTAGTTGGTTGGGGACTGGGGGCCGCCACATCAAGATCCACCATCGAAAACTACACGGAGAATTAAAGGGAAAAATGAATAGGATTTTCTACAGAAATGTAGCTGCAATAAAAAATTATACATAATGCAGTAGATAATCAACTGCTGCTTTTATCCGGGGCATCGACTAACATTTTGTAGGACCCATCCATACATCTTTCCGCAATTTGAACTTATTCTACAACTTTATATCACCTTATTCTACAGCTAACTTATGAAAATAAACATGTCGTTGTTTTACAACTAGATTACTAGAACTTTGACCACACACCGATATACGGAATAATTTAGATATCAAGTTAAGCAATGAATAACCGTAACAATCATTTAACCTTCTGTGAATTATTTTCTCGTGTTTAACTGAATAATCTTTTATATTTTAACACGCTGTTTGGTTTTATAGTTAATATACGAAACTTTATAACTATGTTAATATAAATATATTATTATGGAATTTAAATTATATTAGTATTCCGAATTTGGGATTGTCCTGTAACATATATATTAAATTTATATGTATAATGCACTTAGAAGTGCAGATATTATCATCAATTTCAAAAAGTAATAAAATAAATAAATAAATACTAATTTTCAAATATTTGTATTTGAAAATTGCAATTGTATTTTATGCAAATTTAAATAATTGTGAACAAGGTCCAATATTGAAAAAGGTAAGTAAGTTTGTTTTTTGTTAAATAATGTGATATGAAAAATATTAATAAAGTCTTTCTTTATGCACAAAATTTGAAATAATTCAAATTACAAAAAAGTAAAAAATTCATCAAAAATCATATAATTTCAAAGCTAGTGAGCTGAATGAATTGCAACTTCAGTTTATATTATTGTCAAATGTTTTCATCTTATTTTTTATTATATCATGAAAAATAAGATGAAAACATTTGACAATAGTTGCTAAAATTAATTATAAAGATAAAAATATTTTAATCTGATTTCTATGCTTTCAAATCGAAAATGGTAATAAATTCTCTATAGCAATCCATTTTATATCATATTGACTATAGTTAACTTTAACTGAAAAGACTCGTTGAACATTGAATTCCGCCATGAAAGTTCTTCTTTAGTTGAAAAGACTATAACAGAATCATGAGTAGAACATACAATATTTCTCCCACCATGAATCTGACCAACTTCGATGAAATGGATCAGGGGCTGGATCAAATGAAGTAGTGGGCAGGATCCAGCCTGCTGGCCAGGGGTTGCCCATATGTGATCTAGAGTATCCAGGTTCAGTTCTGGGTCCTGTATCTATATATACATTTAGAAAAAGGTACATACAGCCCATCAATCTTCATCATTCAAAATGGCTATAAATTAAAACAGTCACTTATCATCTTGGAGAATCCAGTTCAATTTCAGGTCCTACACCTCCAAATTTTTCAAGAGGGATCAAGACCCAACTTATTGATTCTACTAGAATATGATTAAGTCATAATAGGTACTGGATTGTCTTGGCACTTAGTAACTGCTGATTGGAAAGTGATGTAAAGTTACACAGGGATGTATTATCAATAATATTTTGCTAGTTTTTAATTAAAAAAAAAAATCATAAAACTGAAAATAAAGACTGAAAATGTTACTGCAATTGATATCTGCAGTTGTTTGATAATTTCATAAAGTATTCTTTGCAAGAAAGCATTAATGACAATAATTCAGTATAAGCATTAATAAAAAATAAATGATTTAGTAAGATATTACATATTTCATCAAAAAAAAGAAAACATAGCACAATTGAATTCAATGAAAATGTTTTTCCAAAGTTTTTTCACTGCTTACTTAAACTTATTTAATTACAACTAGCCAATTAGCAGGAATTAATATATTCACAGACAAATTGCTTTAATAAATTCAAAGTAGCACTTTCAGAATTCTTATATTCCCTCTTCAGCTTTTCCCAACAAAACTAATTCTATTCTAATTTGTTAACATTTAAATTTAAAATTGAACATAATTATTAAAGTAATTAAAACACATGCCACAGTAAACAAGTTTTCTTATTTAATTTTAAAAAGTTAGTTTAAACAAATCCTCTACTCAATTCTCCTGGATCTAAATTATTGATATGTTTAATTGGTTGTTCTAATTGGAGAATGGAGAATACAAAACTAAAGTTTTTAGAAAAAACACATATAACCATTATTTATTCCTAACACTGAAAGAGATCCGTGAGAATACAAAATGGCGTCATTCCGTGTGTTATTGAATAGGATAGACACATACTGCAATAATGAGGAAGATAAATCTATGGAATTAGACTGGATAGTACAACAAGCACTTAAATATGGTTGCATAAGTAATAATATCCTCAAACTTTGGGAAGGAGTGCAAAATAAAAAGAAAAGCAAGTTGGAATGCAGGGATGAATTTAAGGAGACATTTAAAGTGGAATTAGACTCAATTAAATTGAAACATAGAAAAAACCATAGAAAAAAGGATAATATTTACAAGAAGGAACACAGTATTCAATTGTTTAGGAACGACAAAGACCAAACAGATTAAAAACAAGTCCCGGGTATATATCAAATAGAATTTAAGAATATGGATTTACAACAGGAACAACTATACATAGGGTATACTTCGCGCAATCTTCCTAAAAGAATATCAGAACATAAATATGATGTAGAAAATGAGAAAACCACTACTGATCTGACGCAAAGAGGTTTAAATAGTAATCTGCATATAAATTGGGATAGAGTAAAAATTATCAAGACACAGGAAAATCCACATATAGGAAGGTGGGAAGGATTTCTTGCTATATTAAAAAAGAGAAAATAACCAATTAAACCTATCAACATTTTAGATCCAGGTGAATTGAGTAGTCCTCTTCTCTATTCTGGGTTGAGAGAGAATTGAGTAGTGTCTGGAGGTTTTGTTTAAAGTAATTTTTTTAAATTAAATAAGAATACTTGTTTGCTGCGGCATATGTTTTAATTACTTTAATAATTATGTTCAATTTTAAATTTAAATGTTAATGAATTAGAATAGAATTATTTTTGTTGTGAAAAGCTGAAAAGGGAATACAAGAATTCCAAAAGCACTACTTTGAATTTATTAAAGCAATTTGTCTGTGAGTACAGTCGATTCTGCTTAATTGGGCCACCGGTTAATTGGGGCAGCCGCCTTATTGGGCCAAATCTCAAAGAACTGAAACCAAACTAATAAAATAATACATAATTTAAACGCTTAATTGAAACAACTTTTCGCTTAATTGGGACAGTAGCAGAAAAGGAATTAAGAATTTTTTGTCATATTTTAGGGATTTTTTGAAAGTATTTCAACACTACATACACTAATATTTGGCAACACTAGCGTAATGTGAATCAGTTATCTATTGTTGTGCTTCTAGCAAGTATGTGTCTGCTTAAGAGTCTATAGCCTATACCAGGGGTGGCCAACAGGTAGATCGCAGAATGATTTGTAGTCGATCTTCGTAAGTTATCGAATGATTCTCTTACTCATAGTGCCTTCTCTAGACAACTAAAGCCAAAATTTCGCTTTATTGCTGAGTATGATCCAAAACAGAATAGCCAGTAGCAGCAGAGCATTTAGACAAAATTCTAAATTCACTAATGATGCCAACATGGCGCCTATGAATTGACAGGTGTGAGAGTTATTGTGTTTGATATTTATAAGTAAAATAAAAGGAAAAACCGTTGCCGCTGCCGGATATCTCGTTTTGGGATATGTAGTTTTGGCTCCTATCTCTACTCTAACCATCAGAGGAAGATTTTCGAAGGTAGATTGCGAACTCATTGTTAACATATAAAGTCGATCTTAATGACAACAAAGTTGGCCACCTCTGGTCTATACCATTACTGCACCTAGTGATATTCATTTATAGTGTTGATTTTATTTAAAATTTTTAAATCTTGCCAAGATGCTAAGAAATGATTTTATACTTTCAAGTGAAATTGTTTTGCTGGATAAAATTAAAAGCCAGCAGTTTAATATAAGCCATGGTAGACTCGCTGATATAACTGTTATACCAAAATCAAAAGACAAAAGACAAACTACACTTGATGCATTTTTGCAGAATTAAAATTTGAAATTGTAAAATTTATCATGTATGTATTATTTTTTCTTCCCTTTTTACACTACAAATATTTTCTGTATTTTGGTTTAATAAAGCATTAAAATAGGTACCTAATTATTATTTTTTACCTACTTATTTATTTACTTACATATTACATATTTTCTTTTAGAATTTATTATTAGTTGTTTAATTGGGCAGCCGCTTAATTGGGCCAAAATGGATTATTCCCAATGTGTCCCAATTAAGCGGAATCGACTGTATATTAATTCCTGCTAACTGGCTAGTTGTAATTAAATCAATGAAAATGTAATAGAATATATAAATAAGTCTAAAAGCAGATAAATTTCACAATAAAATTTAATTCAAAAGTGCTTTTGGTCTTATGGTCATCATTAGTTGTACATGAAACAACTTACACACTTTTTGAATACAAAATAAAAGAATATTCAATAACAACTATTTCTGAACATAATGTAAAAACAACAAGTTATTACATAATTGAATATGATATTTGTAATATAAAAAAGACAAAAAAATATATGGAAAATTAGTGACTACCAATAATGTACATTTTTTGGAATAAAATAACAAAAAATTTTTGCAAGATAAACTTTATATTATAGTTTTTATCTAACATAAAATTCGTAAAATCACTTGCATATTTATTGCTAAACAATGTTTTCTAGCTGCTTTTAATGCACCATTTCCAGGCAGTGCTTAGGTCTTCTAGTTTATCTTGCAAAAATTTTTTGTTATTTTATTCCAAAAACCATATATTATTAATAATCATTAATTGTCCATGTGTTTTTTTATATTATTGTATTACAAATATCTTATGTAATTATATAATAACTTGTTTTACATTATATTTGAAAATGGTTGTTACTGAACGTTCTTGTTTTTTGTATTCAAAAAGTTTATAAGTTGTTCCATGTTCAACTGATAATGACCACAAGGCTGAAAGTACTTTTGAATTAAATTTTAATTTTATTGCAAAAAATATCTGCTTTAAGGCTTGTTTATATATTCTATGTTATGATAAAAGCAGAAAGTAGACATAAATCAAATGAGTGAAAATGCCATTTCATAATGTTCATAGAAAACTAAACATCACTATATGTCTAATGAATGGCCACATTTTTTTTTATAAAATCTTAATTTATAACTTAGAACATCCAGGTTCAATTCCAGCCACATAAATTTTTTTTCTGATTGTTTCAAAGAACCTATTAACTCCATCCATTATTTTATGACCAACATGATGGATTAAATTAGTCAAGTGAATTTGATTTTGATTTTAATTTTAAGGATCCAGAATTGAATCCATTTCCATTTGAAATATATATATGAGGAATCCATGTAGCATAAAATAGGACAGATGATGATATTGGTATCAGTTATATTCTTCCACATTAAAAAGATGTGTTGTAATCCAGTTTTAAAACAGTCGCTTATAAATTTCTTGTAAGAGAAGGATAAAGCTCATAAATCAAATATTTAATACAAATTATATTTTCTCATAAAATCAGAGTCTCTTATATTTGCCCTCTTAAACTGGGGTTAGCCTATATGCCTGTTTAGAACAATAAATACACTCATTGTTAGATATTTTGCCATTTACTTATAATCTTTATTATAAATATACTTACTTGATACAAAATAAAAGTACTTGCAAAAATATAATAATCAAAGTTAATAAATACAACTGATATATATATATTAAATAAGATCCAACATGTAAAACAATAAAAAATCTCCAGGACTAACTTTAAAGAACAAAATTTTAATTAGTAAAAATTACTTTTGGACAATATGTCCATCACATCATTTAAATGTAATTTCTCCGGTAACTCTCTTAAATATTTAAAATCATCTGTTTGGAAACAAAACAAAGTAATTCTACAAAAGAATACAATAATCAAATACATATTTAAACTTAAAATTTATTATGTGATGCCATTCAATAATTATAAAAAACTAAAGGTTATATAAGTAAAATAAGATTAAATTACTATAGAATAACATAAAATAAGGAAAATAAAATAGAACAATTCATAATCCTTGTTCAATCAGAATTTTCCACTGCTCACTAAGTGTTTCTGTATTGAATAAAAGTGAACTACAGGTAGTCTTTGACTTTCAATGGAGTTTTTTTCCAACATCTGTCATAAGTAGATTCTGATGTAAGTCAAGGACTTTTTTTAATTCCTGATCTGCTTGTCTTCTGTTTTAATATTTTCATAAATTAGGTTTCTATTTAACTTAAAATGGTTAAACTTAAAGCTTTCCTTGCCTTTTTACGTTGGAATTTTCATCAGTAATATTATTTCTCTTACTGGACATGATAGAGTTATGACAATATACAATAATAAGGCTTTGCTTTGCTAACTAATGGTGATGCTGTGATGTGCATACAAAAGTAATCTGATATATGTATATACCGTGAGTTTTTCTTGAAACCGAACACACTGAATTTTGGCATCGAACCAATTCGGATGCATCTATCACGTCAGGAATCGCTTGCTACGAAAATTTATTTTGTATTTTTAATTCGAACATTTTAAAAAATGTTCGAATTGCGGCACGTCTGCGTTTGTACGCTGTCGCTATAGCAACAACAGAATTTCTGTTTGCCGCACATCTTTTCATGTAAATTTTCAGCGATTTATTTTCAAATGTGTAATTACACCAGCATTAAAATCCGATAATCTTGTGTGTTAAATCGTTTTTTGTCTCTTGGATGCAATAATAAATAAATATCGTTAGAATTAAAAATATAAAATAAATTTTCGTAGCGAGC
>AYEL01084580.1:0-10948 GCA_000484575.1 Olivierus martensii
GGTATTGTTCAGCAGAAACGGGACGGCACTTGGAACATCTGCTGTAAAGTTGTATGATTATGTCACGTGCAATAAAGTCACATTTCAGTGTACAGTAGTCTGTAAATAAAGATACACCAAAAAATTATAAAACAACTTTAATTACAGTTAAGAAACTAAAAGAACTTAAAGAATAAATACCCTTGAGTGCACCGGTAATCGACGGAACGGAACTTATCCTCTTAACCGCTGATCCGTCGACCGCTTGTGACCATCTCCCGGTCTTAGGGTCGTCCGACTCTTCGCACGGGCGTAACCGCTGAAAACCTTCACCGATTTGAATCCGTTGAAAACGGCCAATACGTTCAAACGCATGGCCGTTAGAATTAAAAATATAAAATAAATTTTCGTAGCGAGCGATTCCTGACGTGATAGATGCATCCGAATTGGCTCGATGCCAAAATTCAGTGTGTTCGGTTTCAAGAAAAACTCACGGTATATACAAGCAGCAAAGTTGATTTAGAGAATTTTTAATAATAATGTTTGGCTGTCGTAAGTGCAAATCGTCATATCGAGTTGTTGTAAGTTGAGGACTACCTGTATAAACCAAATAATAAGCTAAATTATTTATTCAAATACATTTTCAGCTATCCACATAACCTGTCTCAGTTTGGTCTGTATTTCAATTGAGGCAGGCTACATGGATAACCGAAAATGTTTTTGAATAAACAATTTATCTTACTTATTTGGCTTATAGTTTACTTTTATTCAATATTTACAGTAAGAAATATTACATTGTTTCTGTATCTTTGATGTTATCATATCTAAAGCTGAGTACCATAACATGTTTATGATTATATTAAGAATACATACTGTATTACAGAATTATAAACTTACTTTTCAAAAACTGCTTCATCGTATCAAAGCTTAGTTTAAAGTATTAAATAAGAGAAACATTAAAAGAGGAAGATATTGATAAAGCAATATAAGTCTGTTCCGACCTAAAAACATTATCTAGACAATTCAGTTACGTACGCGTTGTCACCTAAATCGGTTTCTTTCGATCGATTCCTTAAAATAAAAAATAAAAAAAAAAGTAAAAATAAAATAGAAATAAATTCATTTGTTACATTTTTAGTCGGAATAAAATTATATAAAACGTGAATTAAGCAGCGGAAGTGATGCTAATGCTCCAAAAAACGGTGTATCACATTTTTCGATCGTCTAATTCATTTTTTGATAAAAACAGCGAAGAAAATCGAGATGTCTACTCTACTGATTAATCTTGTTATTCTGCAGATGTATAGGTATAACTTGCGGCATATTTTTCTCAGTTATTGAAGAATAAACTCGAATTGTCAAAAGTTTTAACTTGCCTGTAAGGAATGACATATTTAAATTTTCAGGTGCGAGTTTTATATTATGGACTAAAAATTATTTTAAAAAAAGGCGTTTTCAGCTAATATCTGTGCTGATTAGAACCAATAATATGCTATTGTTTGATAAAAGAACAGCAAAAATGTAAAATATGTCACATAATTCTGTGCAGTGCAGTTAAGTAACGTGCGATACACACGCAAGGTTTCTTAACAACGTGATTATATACAGTATATATATAAATCGTTGAAATATCCGGCATATTAGGGACAAAATGCCGGATAATAATAGTTTTTTTCAATATTGTTTTGTGTTTGAATTTGGTAAGTACGTGATTGTTTAGAAAAAGTAACTTAAGAGATGATAAATTAATGAGAGCTGCATATTTTTAGTAAATTTTTCTTACGTGTTTTCTTAGATTTGTTACAGAAATAGGTATAAAACGACATTTGCAGTAATGTCCATTTTTTACTTTTCACATTTGTATTATAATTAAATCGTCAAATCGATATAACAAGACGAAATTTACCAAAAAAAAAAAAAAAAAAAATAATAAATTAATGTAGATTCTTCGTGAATAGTATAATTCATTTAAAAAAAAAAAAAAAAAAAAAAAAGTAAAATTCGCTTTCTCTCTGCGTATCTGCATTGTTAATGAACATAAAGGTTATAAAATTATTAGAAGCTTATTCTATTAATAGAGATTTCAGAAACAATTTTATAACTTAATGATAGAATATTACGTCGTAATTCTTCTAAGAAAAAAAAAAGTTTTTACACGTTTTTCTTTATCGTATATCAGAAAATAAAATTTCTGCATTACCGACTTTGTCGTACTTGTTTGGAGCAAATTTTGTTGGAGATATCTGAAAAATAGTCACGTATGCTTTCACCATCTTGGCATACTTGTTCGAATTCATTCATTCCTTCCGCGAACTTGATCTTTACTACTACAAGAAGAACTGCAGTTAATAACAAGAACGGAAGCCAGACTAGATATTGAGATTTTTCTTTTTTTTTTTTTCCGTTATATTCACTGCCTACAAATACCGATTTATTATCATCACGTATACCGTCTTGAAAGATATCAGATTTACCTTTAATACATCTTACTCGTCTAAACTTTGTTGATATTCTCTTTTATCTTCGACAACGTCGACTAACAATGGTAGCATGATAATAATTCATGTTCGCGGCAGATGAATGAGCGCGAACAATAAAATTCTGTTAATCTTATAAGTTTACATTTTTTTTTTATAGCTCGTTCTCTTTCATCGCTCTAGGAACAACATGATTTCCCAAAAGCAACTGTCCAATTTTGTGTGTTTTAAGCTAAAAAGGACAAAAATAACTTTCTAAACATTACTAATTGCTTCCTGGTAAAATAGAATATGAGAATAGAGCATTAACTGTAAGTTGTTATGAATAATAAAAGTGGACAGAATATTTGATTGCATCACGTAAAATATTTTCGGTACGCGTTTAATATTCATGAAAGAACATTTAATTATGCAAGTTACAAGAAATGAAATTATTTACTTCTCTCATAAATCATAATTTTAGATTGCAGATAAAAATTTCAAAAGGAAATTTTTAGCAGTTGATGCCACCCAAAGATAACCTTAGCTCATTGTTACTATAATAAAAATAAAATTAAATCGATATTCCGGCAACAATCGTGATCTTATCCTTACGTGTATTTAATAGAATTATATAGAAAGTTTTCATTAGGAGAGAAATGTAAAGAATGCTCACTGTTTACATCAGGCATTCTTAACTTTTAATCTTCTAAGTGGAACATATCCACAGTGAGCATGAAAAAAAAATTCAAACAAGAAAAATGCCTTTAATGTTAAAGTTTAAATTAGATGTGGACCGTCATGCACTGGATTAAGAACCTTTGCTCCACATAGTCTCCATCAATAAGCAATTTAACGATATTAAAATTTGCTACTGCTCATAATAACGCTACTGCTCAGAAACTTTCCTTCTGTATTGATTTTCTCACTATTTTTTAAGATATTAATAATAATAAATTTATAATTATTAATATAAAAAAATAATGATCCTCAATATGGTTTTCATCTTGAAATAAGTTATGTACAGCAATATTTTCTTGCATGGAAATCCTATTTTTATAATACTAGATTGATAAGACTTCCAATACAAGAAAATATTCTATAATTATGCTATTTATTTATTTTAATAAATAAATAAATATCAACATAATAATATATTTATTTTAATAATAAATATCAGCATAATAATATTTTAATAATGCTATGAATGTTTAATATATAAAGCAGACTTCAATTTATTCCGGATTGCGGATTAATCGAAGTGATGATTAACTATGGATGTTTTTTAGATGCTCCAGATTCGTTTCTTTATTATATCTTATATAATTGGCGATCAAAATTACAAATATTGCAATAATTTCTTGCTGCAAAAGAAAAAAAATTTCTTGTTTTCCTTTTTCGATAAATAATAGAGAATTTGAATATATTAATTTATGAAATTTATTTATTTTCCGATATTAAATGGACGTGATCCATAATTCCGATTTTTTTAAATAATGATTTCTGTGGATTATCTGGGAGAATTATTTCCCGATTATCCCGGTTAATCGGGCGTTCACTGTACACGACAATTAATTACAGAAAGAAAACCAGAATGAAAAGAAAAATTGATCATTACTATTATTATTGAGTTTGGTGGCTGCCACTGAGTGTGTTGGTGAACTTTTGTGAACAAATTATTATCATTACTATTATTATTATTGTTTTTTATTGTCTAATTGATGCTAAAAATTGCCAAATCTAGTATGTTTACGTACATCTAGCTATTATTAAATCCATTAATAATTGATTTCTAATGCTTTACGTAATTTTTCTCAGAGGACGTGTTGGTGGAGCGAAATCTGCAAGAAAGAATTTCAGCAGAATTTCCGTTGCAGATGCCCAAAGTGGTCGTATTGCAGGTCACCAGGAAAATACTATAACGCATACTGTACGATGACCAGCACCGGTTACATATGGCTACAGTCCGAACGAGAAAATCGCCATCGTGGAAAATAGCCAAAAATCACCTACAGTTATCTTTTCTCCTTTCTTGAATGTTCGTAAATTCGTTGCCGTTTTTCTTTTCTAGAAGTTTCGTTCCAGAAAGGCAAGCTTCTCGGTGTTCGAAAAAAAGATAAAAAAAATATTTTAAACCCTTCTGATACGCTGATTTTCCGTTAGTTATCATTTAATTCAAGATGTAGGTAAGTTAATACCTCCTTACCGCGCGTAAGGTGCAAAGAATTCTGAATAGTCTTCTTTTTAAAGTCGTTAATTTAAATTTATCGGTTGATTGCTCGTCATACTAACGACGTAATTAGGAAACTTTTTTTTTTTTATCGGAATATTCTTAATTACGCTCTCCCTAAAATAACTTAAATAACAAATTTAATAATAATAATAATAGATTTTTTTTCCCTTCGAAATATGACCTACTTACTGACGAAAAAACATTATTTTAAAGAGAAAAATGTTCTTTGTCTTGATAATTATTAATAATATTTTTACGTACGAAAATAAATTTGTAAATTAATTTGTTTCCGATATAAACGCGACTCCATTTAAATTGTAATTAGTCAATAAAACTGAGATAATTAAATTTGATACCGATTTAAAATGCAATTATTAAAATGGTAATTGAAAAATCGTTGATGACTTCTGCAGGCCGGTGTTGCTGACGGTTTGTTTATATTAGCAATAGGTGATGCCGCTATTGTAATAATAATCATCCATAAAAATATTTGTATTTTCAACTGTTCGCATCTTTAATGACTATTACGTAACGTAATTTAAAGAACATACGTATCGATCATAAGTTTATTATAATTTTTGACTTTGCAAAGGTGTACTAGGAGCTCTAAACCAGGGATTCCCAACCTTTTTGGTCCCCGTACTCCCTTGGCTTTTAGTAAATTATCCGGTTCCCTCGTGCGTATGCGCAGGAAATGCAGATGTCGCTAAGGAGAGCCTTGAGGGGGCGCCGATCTGGCAACTTCACTAGCTATCTTAAATCTTAACCAGGCATTTTGAGTTATCTGACCCTGCAGTGAGAAAAAAGTTTATGCAATCTCACTGCAGGCCTGCAAATGTTGATAACTACTTTGGAATATATCCAGGCTTGCTGCAAGGCCTGCAAGCCTGGAAATGTTGATAACTACTTTTGGAATATATTAATAGCATGATATATTTATTCACCTACTATTCATTGTACCCTTGGAAGTAGGGGTACTCCAGATTGGGAACCCCTTCTCTAAACAATTTAATCATCAAAAATATTCTAACAATATGCCTACGCAATTATATTAATGTGATATAACAACGGCAACGTGACTATTGTTGCTATTAGAATTTTCTAACTTAACAATGGAACATCATGCTGTGAACATCTCAATACATTTGTCACTTCGTAGCAAGGCAGACTGAGTTTTCGGAGATGAGCAGTCTGTGATAAAAAGATTTTATTTCTAGATTTATTGTTAATTTTATTGAAAAAAATTCGTATTTTACATTATTATTGCGCAATTAATACTACGGTGGAAAAATATCCAACTTAATTTTGAAAAACATACTTCGAGAATGCAGATCAATGTACTTGACTGATCTAAAAATATTGCCATTCACGAAATTAAAGATTCTCAGAAAAAAAGAATTTTTTGGAAAAGGATTGAATCGCGACCTCGATTCCGGATTCCTCAGAAAAAATTTGATATTTTAAATGTGATATTTTTTTTAACTCGAAACTGATCTTCACAATCAATTTCGAATTCGGCTTTTTTTTATTAGTCTAATTTATTAAAAACGGAAAAAATTGCCACGTTGAGCCGGATAGGTGGTTTATGTTACAGTATCATATTGAGTTATACAAATAAAATATAATTTAAGAATTTTCTCATATTAAAAGAAAACTGCCTATAATATATATGTAAATTATATAATAACTGCAGGTGTAATTATTTATAAAAATGTGCTATTTTAATGGTCAAAAAAATAAAAAAATATCTGTTCTATATTATAAAATTAGCGTTTATCCAATTAATTATGTGTTAATGCATTTTACTGTAATGTTATTCAAATTTGATTGTATAATGTTTAAAATTCATTTTGTAAATTGTATCTATAACAAAATTTACAAAGAGAAAAAATATATTTTAAAAATGTTATCATTTTATAATTGTTTTAAATATTATTGGCATGTAACTTAAAACAACTTGTTTCAAAATTAAAAATATTTATTTGAAAACGATATTGTTTTTTCTTTTATTTTGAAATATCGACATACTGTACAATGAATGTCCCATTATCTCTGATAATCGGGAAGCTGAAGCCCGGATAATTGAAAAGCACAGAAATTAAAACTATATTTTATTAGGACTGAAAAATATTTTTTTATAAGCAATATAGAATGTCACTCTGACGCGTTAAATAATCCATTTTCAATTCGATACATATAAATTCGCAGAAACGTTTTTTAGTATTGTAATGTAAGCAATATAGAATGTCACTCTGACGCCAATAATCCATTTTCAATTCGATACATATAAATTCGCAGAAACGTTTTTTAGTATTGTAATTGCAAAAAAATTGAAATCGTAGTTAGACCAAACAATTGATAACCGATCCGAGTAACTTTGCCTTTGAATAATTTTTATTTCATTTTTCAATCACTAATCGATTAGTAATCAGCAGAACTATTTATGGGTATACAACAGCTCTTACTGGCAGACATACTGGGTTGGTTGATTTTTTTTTTGGTTTTACGCCGTTTTGAATTCGAGTACTACTAAGCCACTGGGCATTTCCATACCCACCACGAGCTACCACACCCCTGGTGGAATCAGCTGTTAAAATGATGATGGGGTTCAACGAGCCGGACCTGGACCCCTTAAGAAAAAAACTAGAGGTATAGAATCTGGGAATCGAACCCGGATTCCCGAGGAGGAAGCACAGCACGCTTTCGTGGAGGCCATCCGGCCGACAGATTGATTTGAATTACATCCGATCACGAGGGTTATATTTGGCGGCGTGAAAAACAATGTGTGGATTCCGGATCCTCCAACGTGGTAAGCGAATGCTTTACCACGCGACCTGTATGCTTGCAGGTAAAGCATCTACTAGAAGCTGCCCACATCTATAATGAGATAGAGTGGAATGAAATAATTAACGATTGAAAGACTGAATGCGAACTTTTCGTGAAAACTTTGAGGAATGAAACTTAGGAATCCATCCTGGATCCGTAATATTAAAATATAGTGATCTATAATTTTTTGATAAAGCTTTTACTTGTCATCTAAAGGATTTAGTTCCAGATCTCATCCCTCCAAATGCTTTTCAGGAGGAGTCTAGCCCCATCAGTTGAACCTTACCGTTTATTTGACGGTCGATCCCAACACGAACATGGTTAGTTGGCGGCGGGCATCATTAGGAAAACATAGTAATAAAATATCCGTAATAATAATTCGCAAAGTTTTAATAAATTTATTTTTCTACTGAAATCTTTTTATTAATAAAACTGTTTTAACATATGCGCATTTCTTTATATATGCGAACGCTTGATTCGACAGTAAGTCAGATGAATGATTCATCACAAAAAAATTTAAAATTTTGAGACGATTGAATAGAGTTCGCAAAGCTGTAATTGTTCCGAGTTTGTGTATACAACACATCTCGTTTAAACAACTGTACTTAAATTTCCTGAGACATTCGAAGATACTCGTCATCTTATGCAGCTATTTTGGCTACATTTGCTGCAATCATATAATCGGATATCATACTGTATAACATTTCACGAGTTCCGCGATATATATAAAATCTTTATAAACTAATAAAAAATTATTGTAATTATTATTAAACAAGGATGTAAGCATTATTAAAAATGTGAAATTTCGACATTAAGTATACGAAAATTTATTATTCATTTTTTGTTTTTCAGGGGATTCCAAATTCTGATACTCGATACTATTTTTCCATCGCCTGTTGCAAAGGAGCAATTTCGATCTCGCATCCATCAACTAAATTCGTTTTCTTTTCATATATATCATTACAATTTCTTACATATTTAGAATTAATGATATATCGTTTTTTTTTTTAATCAAACAAACCGGCGATTTGCATTATGTTATTGGCAATATTGAGTTAATACGAAAAAAACGCGACTTTTAAATAATCAGCATACGCTGCAATTGCGCGCTCGCATCTAGATATCTCATTTTCCTGTAACTAATCCATATCCTGTTCAGATGAAATTAAAAAATATTATTACGGTATCCTGCAAGAATTTGTATTAAACTCTGATAATATAAACATTGAAATACAAAATATTTAATATGAAAAATACCTACAATACAGGTTTGTTTAGATTTAAATTATAAAAATTTTGGAAGCGATGCGAAAACAAAAATTGAGAAAGATAACAATAATTGGATAATATTGAAATACAAAATATTTAACATGAAAAATACCTACAATACAGGTTTGTTTAGATTTAAATAATAAAAATTTTGGAAGCGATGCGAAAACAAAAATTGAGAAAGATAACAATAATTGGATAAATATTAATAATATAAAATCGTGCTCGAAATAATTACCTCAAATTGTTAATATAAATTAACTTTGTTGTAATGATTAAACACACTTAAAGTTATAATTATTAAATACTTATTCGCTATACCAATTAACTATACAGCACAGATTACTAATATATTAGTAATCTGTGCTATACAGTATAGTATTTGAAAATAGAATTCGGCGAATTAATTTTCTTACCTTTCGAATCGTTTCGTATATTTATTCCTTTGAATTTACGTTATAATTATTATTCGATTCCTAAATATTCTATTCAAACTTAAGATTATTTAGTATCCATGATATTCTATATGCTATACTGTACCATAAACCAATTAAAATTCTTAAAACTACGTCATACTTATGAACCTAACTCGCTAATCTCGACACCTACCGGTAACTTAATTCTTCAGAACAAACTTTATTACATCAAACCTTGTTTCATTTAAAATTGGGAAGATAAATTACGTTTACAAGGTTAAAATTGATAAATATAATTTTATTAATAGCATTCATTATGTAATATTGAATAGGGACAGACTTGTCGCCAGCGAGGGCAAATATAATACGAATCGTTGCCAGCAAACGATAAATTTCTACATCATCTACATGAGACAGTGCTGCCAGTTAAACTATCTTACATCATTTAATTATACAGTGTTATAAAATTCATCTAAAAGTCAGTAATGATTACCTTCGTGTGACGTCAGAAACAACAAGACTAAATTTTCAGAACGAGTTGATTGATGAATAACATTTAGAAAACTATATTTTATGATAAGAGTCAATATTTAGAAACTAAATATTGACTCTATCATAAAATGACCCAATTGTATGTTAAATGATAAAATAAGTTCTATATCAAAGGACTAGAGCACCAAAGAACTTGGTGTAAGATTCAAATCGAGAAAACAGCATAGATCGATATTCATTATTGTGACTAGAAAAGAACTTTCCATAGCAACCAAGTGTGTATCCGGTGCAGTTTCCGACATGAATATTATATAGACAAATTTTTTAATAAATGGAATACAAAGGAATCGCCGATTCACGTGTTTAACACACGTCTAAGGAGTTATTTTTTTTGTTTACTTACCAAAGTTTCTAACAATTCAAAATTTTACTCAATGGATACCCAATTCTATTGAAAACTTTCAATAACTCTAAATAATCATCTGTTTTAACCGCTTGTCTTAATAATTACACCAAGATTATCTTGTGTCTTTTTTTTATAACTATTAAAATAACTGTCTATTGTAGTTTGTTATTACTACTATTCGTTTTATTATTTCGTAAAAAATATGTACTGCTGAATTCAAAGTTACTTTGTTTAAATCTAGAAAATCCAGATTGGTTTAATTTTATGATGAAAGTGAACGGATTACATTAAGGTTTGGTTAATTGTCACTTAATATTACAATGCATATGAAGACGATTTCTTCAGAGCTCATCATGAATTATCCAATACAGCATGATGGAATTAACCTAAGGCCCCTGTTAACCGGTTACTTAAAGGATGACGTTCAAAGGAACGGAGACGTGGAATTGCTTTCCAGATTAATATCAGAAAAAAAATTATAAAGCGGTTTAAAATATAATTTTAAATTTCGGAAATGAAAAATTTTAAATTTCAGTATTTTTTAATGGATTATACAGTATAGATACAGTAGTACTAGATACAGTAATTAGAACATTTTAAACCATGATACTAAGACTTTATAAGGTATGCTCACGCGCAGGTTGTCCGCCATATTTATTTCACAGTGACGTCATGCAGTGACAAATGGTTTGCAAAGGAGCTTATACAACACGTTAAAATTTAGTTTTATTGTCCAAGTTTATCGGATTATTTGTTATAACTCGACTCTTTTGTCGCATTTATTAAATATTTTATTGAATAATGGTTATATGTGCGGTATTTAATTGCAATAACAACAACAATAAGAAGTGTAGGAGTTCAGAAAATTATC
>AYEL01084581.1:0-23035 GCA_000484575.1 Olivierus martensii
TTTAACCTTTTCAATTGATATTTCTGCTAATACGAATAAACAAAATGGCTAGCCTCTAACCTTTTACTGTGTTTTAGTACTATTCAAGAACTCTTACAGAAATAAATTTCGTTTCATTCCGTTTTCCGGCCCTCGAGTCCTCTCCTTGTTAGTATCATGATTTTAAACAAGCGTATTCTGAATACTTAAAACACCCTCTAGCGACAAAACTTTTATTTTCTAACATTTTTAATTTATTAACTTTAAACAATTTTTTTTTTAAGTAGAATTTTTAATTCACCTGATTTTTTTTTAGTGAAGGATTATTTTTGCATTCACATCTCAGCACTTGCTATTTTAAAAAAAATTAATAGTCCTTCACTCGTAAAAGAATGAAATGACATTTTTTTTTTTTAATAATTTTGCAACCATGATTTTACGAATATTTAAAAATTATTAGTAAAGAATAGTCATGCTCTTCCATCATATCTGTTGTCAACAGGTTTTAATTCGATCGATATGCATCTTATGAACGCAAACGATTGTTATATTAAATTTGCTAATAACTCCCCCACAGTTATTTTTGAATATTTTTTAATATAAGTTCATAGATTAGTTTAACCTCGATTAAGTCAAGATTTCAATGTCACTTTTTCCTAAATTGTGCATGTTATGAAAATACTAATGAATACACAATAAAAATGTAACCCATTTTTATCCTTATCATGACTCATTTAACGATAAATTCTCTCATATACATTATTATTAACAACCTATTGCTCTAAGATTCTATTATTTTCTATTTAACGAAACGATGTTAAATTATAGTCAGTTATTAATTTTACCAGTAATTATTTATAATTTTTCCTGCATGAGTGAAGAAAAATGGTTTTTTTTTTGGACTTTTCTTTCCAACAATTACTATCATTTAGTGATAACTTTAACATGGGTGCGTTTCTTTATGCAGCAGTTGTAAAGAGTAACTGACGTCATCTAGAATTAAAGCTACACGTCGCTACATAGTAATTTAGAAACGATCTGCCGCTGTGGCAGGAATACAACATGGAGGACGCCACCTGTGCAATAAATGAGTTTTAATAAATATTTAGGATTTTTTTTTCGTTTGAAATAAAAAAAAAACAGGAAAAGAATAAAATAAAAGACTATATCGAATATGTAGTACAATCATATTCTGGATTAAATCTTGAGAGAGATTTAAAAGTCAAATATTGACTTTAAATTTCACTTTTTGTAGAAATATGGCTGAAGTAAATACTAAATTTATTATATAGTTTAGAAGTCCGAATTTGATTATATTATCGTCCGCCATTTTGTTTTACTCATGAAGCGAAGTGAAAACGTGCTTTGCATCCACTGTATATATATCTTGTAGCTAGGAGTTTAGAAACGATTGGCTACACACACAGCTGCATAAAGAAACGCACCTTATATATTCTCCTGTCGTGTGACCAGAAAACCTAGCTGTATATTTCTGAACGATTACTTGTTTTAAATATAAATTTATTGCCATTTCCTTATATTTTCTCATCAAATCTGAATATATGGATGAAGTATTAGAATGAAGTTTTATTGCCTTTAGTATATAATAAATAATATACTACAATACATGTTTGTTAGAATTCACGTTATATTTTTTTTCTAAGAGATGTTTGAGGTAATTGTTGATGTTGGGACAGGAGATATGTGCAGTCTGTTCCTTTTAAGGGATGATTTATTTGGAATAAAGGATGCTCTCATTTTTTTATATTGCATTGCATTCAAATTCCATTAAAAAAGAATGGATCAAGTATTTCAGTTGTTTAAAATAGGCTCACAAATTATATATTAGAACAGACAGTGATGTAGTGAGATACATACATTTATGATTTTTGATATTCTAATAATTATCATTATGTATTCCATAATTATGTTCAATAAAATATAAACCATTAAAATGATTATTTGCTGATAGTAATGTTTCTAAGTATATAAAGTAAGTACACAATGTCCAAAATGAAAAACATTATTTCATTTTACCCTCTAAGAGTGGGGCAAAATGAGATATTTGATTTAGAAGTTAATAAAAATCATTTGTGCTATTCAGTTTATTGTTTTGACAATTTATTTTTTTTTTCTGAATGACAGTGTAACAGTCCCACAATATGGAAAATTTTTTTAAAGCAGTCTTTAATTAATTTATTTAATTTTCTTAGCTACCTTATTTTGCTTCACTTTCTCCTAATTAGTTGTATCACACAATACAGCTTTTGTCCATTAGCTGGATAATTTAATTAATTAATCCTCTATTGGAAAAATTTAACAAATTTTGATTTTTACTCTTAAAAAATTTTTGAAAATCAGATTAAATAGGTGTAAAAACATTTTATAAATCATTTATTAACATTTAGCAAAAAGTTTATTATGAAGCATTTTTAAACAACTGAAATAATTGAAAACAATCGATAATTGAATCTGTCATATTCCCAATTATCAATATTCTAATTTATCAAACTTAGCTTTCTTTTCATGATTTTCAAGTTTGCACAACAAGTTACGGCAATTGTTAATTTATTTTTAAATTATTAATAATTAAATAGAAAAAGAATTGAAAGTTACAAATCAAACAATGTTTGATTGAACTATCAATAATCCAATATATTTTTCTGATCAGATAAACAATGATAAAATATGACTTCTTATTAGAACCAATTACCAATTTATTATAATTAATAAATCTTATTAGTAAATAATAATAAGATTTATTAATTACTGTAAATAGATTCCGTTAAGTCAATATATACCGTATTACTTCAAACTGAGTTAAGTGTTTAAACATTTAATTCTATTGAATAGTATTTTCTATAATAGGAATTAATCTTTCCCAGAGAGTGTTTTAATCATTGCTAAAATCAATGGATTATAAGAATTTTAGTTCACACATATGGATTAATTATGAAAAAAATTTTGAATATTGATTACTGTATTTAAATAAAATATTCTATGTTTTCATTAATTATATTCCAATGTTGTGTGCTATAAATTCAATTTTAAAACACATGAAATGCTGCATGCAGTAGGTCATTTATTTTCATGTCTTGTGTACATTCGTTTGGTTTTCAAACCAAACTACCATTCCAACTTTGGAACAGCAGTTATAGTGCTTTTATGATTAGCACAGCCTTTGGTGTTATTAAACTATGGTGAACCATGGTAACAAGGAAAGCATGCAAAATACTGAGTGTGACCTAACTCCTTACCAGAGGACACCATGAGAAAAGTACATTGCTGATTTTATTTTTAAGAAGTTTGTCCCATGTTGTGGGAAAGAGCTTAAATTACTTTTCCCATAAGTATTTCATTTTTAATTTAATATTTCAGGCTGCAGTGATCAGAAAAGCACCATAAAACATTTTTCTAAATATTTTCACACTATACACAGGGAATTTTAATTATTATAATATATATTTATATATATTTTTACAATAATCCCCTTTTTTAGCTCTGAAGTTATCCAGAATGAAATTATACAACCATAATTTTATCGCTTCCCCAGCTGCATAAAAGCTTGCAGATCTGGTAATGGCACTTGATATGCAACTTGACATGAACATTAGGCCACAAAAACCCCTTTTAACATTAGTACTACATAAACAAATAACAATCCTTCTATGGGCATTCTCTTCCGATTGTCACCGGAGTGCATCTCTGGACTGTACGGGATGAGAACCCGTTTTAATTTCACATGAAGCAGATTTCAAAATATGTTTAATGTATAATTTGCAACAGTTGAGCAAAATTCACCAAATGAGGAAGGGGATTAAATAAAATATAATAATAGTGGTAATAATAATAATTATTATTAAATAAAACTTCTGTCAAGAGATTAACACTACAAACTGAATGCCCATTTTACACTGAAACATTTTTTTTTATAAATATGCAGTTTAACATTGCATAGAGCTTTGTAAGCCTACAAATGTGGATGCATAGTAAGTGAATTTATTACTGTCCAAAATTTTTTGTCTTTTTTATATGCTGCTAAGTACTAGATGAAGGCAACAGATTAAATATTGGCAATAAAAGCATTTATATAACACCTACATTATAATTTTATAGGAAACAGTTCATCCCTGGCTCAATAAATTAGGAAAGAAAAAATTCTTCATTTGGTCCTTTAAAATAGAAAGAAACAAAAATCTAGCAAGAGGAATAAAATCACAAAAGATTATTTTCCTCATCAAACCTCCCCACAGACAAGACAATATTAAAGCATAAAGAAAGGCACATTCAATATCGAGTATGCACATAAAAAGAATTACAAAATTAAGCCTTTGGGATTGAGTCGTTTAACCGTTCCAATTGTCAACATAAATAATTGTGTTCAAATGGGTATTTTATTTTTTTTATCATTGAAAAACAATGAGCAAATTGTTACCACCTTTAAAGTCTAACAGCCACTTCTCTAAACATTGCAGTCATTTCCAGGCAACCATTAATTTTCTAAATTGGACACAGGTCATCAGTGAGCTAGCAAACTGGCAGAATGTCAATGGCTTTATCCTTCGCTTTAAAGTTCTACTACACCTTAAAGTATATATATGACTTCAAAGTCATTGTGCAAAAATAATATAAAGAAATGCAAATAATTAAAGAAAAATTTACATGGAAAGTAGCCATTGGATCACTTAGTTGCAGTTGACTAGCATTTTTACCATTAAAATTATTATTATATTAAAAATAAAATGCCTGGATGATTTTTCCACTATCCAAGAGATTAATTATTCAAACAAAAAAAAAAAAGAGAAGAAAAAAAGACAAAAAGTTCTTCTTGATGTTGGAAATTTATCAGGAGAGAACATTTGTTTATAAATAATTTAAAGATAAGTATCAGATCTCTTAACTCTACAAAATAATTTACAAACTTTGGCAGATACGATAATCATCTGAATGCCAAGCACAATATAATAAGGTAACAGAACAAATTATTTGTGTATTTGTTTTTAAATAATATTTTGAACAGTATAAAATAATTTATCAAATCTAAATCCTCTAGTTAAAATCATTATCTTATTATCAAGATAATAAATTGGGTCTGATGGAGTGTTACCAAAACATTACATAGATATTGCAGATGCTGAAACATTATCAATAGACTCTGAATAAATTTAAATTTTGAGAATACAAATTGGCACTTAACAATGGCTTATTCAGCCTTTGTAAAATATTGCAAAAATTTTGAAAATTTTTCTACTAAAAACAATTTTAACTTAAAAATAAACTTATTTAGCCTTAAAGCTTATCAAAAAACATTCTAACTACGCTACTTAATTTTTTTTTTAAAAGTCATTTTTACGAATAAATTTTTATCATCAACTAGTTTAAAAATTTTAAATTAATTTTGACATATCTTTATCTTTCTTTTGGTAATACACCAGAGACCACAGATGTAATTCTATAAATACAAAATATCAGAATTAAAGACTATTTACACATTTAGGATTTTCTTCCCAACAAACACAGTTTTGATAACAATTTTCATTTTACGGATTTTTTAAAAAGTTAACAGTATATCTGTGTAAGAACATTTAACATTAGTGTTTGGCAGTGTGGCATATACAGCCCTCAATATTAATTTGGCCATGTGACAATTAGCTATCTGCTATCAAGCATGACTCTGGTCCAAACTGTAGATCATTTTAGTGAGAAAGAGGGAATGAAAAAAATGTAATGGCAACAGGAGGGACTACCACACAATCCAATCACTCACGCAAACGTTTTTTTGTTTTAATATATATTCACACATTATCCAAAACACATGGAATATTTCTTCACAGGGAAATTAAGTTAAATGTCTCCTTTTTTATCACTGACCAAATTTACAAAATACAGCAAACAAAATACTGTTGTTATTTTCCTTTGTTTACAGCACAATTTTGCACAAAACAGGGGCAATGAACAAAAGGAATGGCTGCTCCTGATTTATCATTTTAGTCCAATCACTTTTAATGTTCCCGAGTGGTCAAAGGAAAAACTTGGTGGCAACTGCTATGATTTCATATTGTGTGTGGCTTGATCATATTCGACCACTAACCTCTTGATATGAGACAGCTTGTCATGCAAATATAGAAAACGACATTTTGCATCTTGATATTTCTGATTTTTCTGACTTTCTTCGTATTCTCTTAAAATTTGATTTCGTATCCGCTGAAAGTGAAGTAATTTTTTTTAATAAATAATAGTAAAAAAATCTTCATAATTATAGATAGGATCTTATTTTTTACTATAATGAGGGCTATAAAACATTAGAATACATTTCAAATACAATATAATTTTTATTATATTGTATTTGAATATGTTTCGTCTTATATTAGTTTGAAAACAAAATTAAATCAGTAATAAATCAGATTTAAGATTTTGAATTCAAGTAAAATGAAATCTGTTATATGTAAACGCACATATTTTTAAATTAAAAATTAGCCTTTTTCTACATTACAAATTATATTTCAAGGATATAAATTTATAATCAATATTGAAATACTTACATGCCATTCATCAGATCCTTTCTTTGACCTATGGAAACTGTCATCAAGGGCAGCAAATTTGTTGGCTACACTAGTTATCGTTGAATGCAAATTTAGGTATTCATTATATTCTGTATTGAAGTCAGCTTTATACCGAGCACGTTGTTCCCCATTTGATATGACTACATATGTTCTAAAATTAATACAAAAACAAATTAATATAATTAAGTAATAAAATGATTAGAAGATTCCAAATTAAATAAAGTAATAATTGGAATATATTAAAATTTAAATATCTTTCAGATAAGTTCTCTCACACAATTCCTTCCCCAAATATATTAAGATCTATGCTAGCAAGATAACTAATTCTAGCTAGTCATATATGGATTTAAATTTGATATCAATGAAAAACAGCTTATATATAGAGTATGGGAATGATTTATTTATATTATGAAGTGCCTCCATTTGTTTACTTTGGGAATGGAAAATATTTATGTCCATATTATATATACTAATTTTACTGCAATTTAGAATTGATAGTCTAAATTTTCAAACTTTTTTTGATAATTTCACAGGTTTTTTTTTTTATAAAATAAGGTTTTTGGCATGTGCAAAAAGTTTATATTAATTAAATAAAACATTAGATATAAAATAACTCACTTCATGTATTCTGGTATGTCATTATTGGAAATTGTTGGCGAATAGTTCTGACTATTGGAATCTGAAATTTATCATCAAATGTGAGATCTTCAAAATCATCATGTTTTTATTTTCTCCAAATTAAATGAAAAAGTTTACCTTTAGAATCCAAACTGTCTCTACTTTCTGGACTAGAAACAGGAGTTGAATGCCCCGAACCAGAACCGTTAGTAGTGGAACTAACTTTTGGCCGCCTGATTTTGTTATGCCTTTCTTCTTCCTTATAACCATTCATTTTCCTATGCAGTTCATGATTTGAATTAACTGTTTGATGATGAGTGTTTGAATCTGGAGATAGTCTAGTTGACAAATAATTTTGAGAAGAATCTGCAGGACGAAAAGTTGCATCAAGTCGTCCATTAGGAAGCACAGGCCAATTTCTGTGATTTTTATCATGATCCAAATGATTATGTAGATTTGTAGTATGTGAATTGTGATTTGTTCTTGAATGACTATTATTTTCTGAAAGGGGTGATTTTTGACTAATTGTATCAGATTTTAAAGAATTATTCCAATTATTCTTAACATATCCATTTGAAGACAATTCTTTTCTTGAGTGGGAGAGTGAATCAGCAGGTTTCATTATGTTTGAAGCTGATGAGTCTGGTTTTGAAACTGATCCTGAATTGTGCAAATTCACACTATGGCTATCTATTTTGTTGTAATGGGATATCCTTTGCTTTTTTGAGGGTTGGTGTTCATAAACAGTAGGAGGCCTTTTCTAAAAGATTAAATTATTTTTAAGAATTAACATGCTTATTTATTATTTCTATATATCACATGTTCCCTACTACCTGAGAAACAGGAGAATTTCCCATTTGAGTACTAGACGGCGAGTGATTACCATTTTCATTTGGCGGTGTTAAATTTTGAGGTTTTTTCCTGAAAAATATTAACATTTTCAGAATATATATGTTGGAAAAAAACTGTTAAACTGAATTAAATTACATGAATCAACTGAATAAATAATAACCTTTTCATAATTTCTAGTTCTTCAGAACTATAAAATGGCCAATCATCTTGTACTTCATTCCATATATGGCGTGCTAATGAGTAAGTATTGTCTTTTAGTGTAGCTACTTGACTTAAAATAACTCCCAAACTCTTTTTGTCTTTCTCTTTAACTCCATCTGTAAATTAATAATTATACAACAATTAACAATTGGTTAAAATCATTAATTATATGGCTATAAACCATCCCAACATTTTCTATGAAATTCAATGTAAGCACTTCTTACAATATCTATTATACAATGATAAAAAATTTTTAATTAAACTATTCTAAATAAGAATGATATTTCAGTAACTGAAAAAAATTAATAACCTGTCAATAACACTTATATATAACACTGTGCTTCTACAATATAGTTTCACTCTAATATGGTTAAAAAACTAGCAAATTTAAATAAAAAGCTAATCCATTGAAATGTTTGATTAGCTTTTAAATAAATTTGAGTTTGTCTTCATTATTATTGTGATAGTATTCTGTTAAATAAATTATATCACCTAATTACAAAAGAATTATATGGGATAATCATTTCAGAAACCATTATGAGGTGATCAACACTCCAGATGGGATTTGTCAGATATTGAAAGTCCATCTTTCAATATGCCAGGACTGGAATCTTTCTAAAAAATTTGCAGGTGTGTGAACTGGAATTGACTTAAAATTCTGTAGGTAGAAGTATAGCATTCAGCCATTCAATAACTTATGTGATAGAATTACTGAATTAAAAGAATCTAGCAAGATTGAACATATAACTCTGATGTTTGAAAATATTATCTGGGTGTTCAATTTTTCTTTTATGAATCCATATAAAAAATAAACATCCAAATTAAAAGTGATAGTAGGAAAAAGAATGCAATGAAGAACAATCTATTTTTGATAAGATGTAATAACTAGATATATTGCATGACCTGACCATGTTATTTGCTTGGAATGGAAGGATGTAAATCCAGTTGGACAATGGCAGAACTTAAAATTTTTGGCCCCTCACAAATTATTATTCAAGTCCTTATCACAAAAATAATTTTTTTATCTAGATATTTTTATTAGAAAATAACAAAAAAAGAACAAAATTGCATCATTTAAAACACAATTGAAAATTTATCAAAAGAAAATATGTTTTAAATTTAAAATTCTTCCTCCTGGATTTTAAATTTGAAAAATCTGTAATCATATCTTTTATTTCCATACTTTTAGTTACTGCTCCTACCACCACACTGCTCTGATTGAATGAATGTTTCACTCTTTTCATGGTACATTTAATTTTTATTGTATTATGTTTTTAATTTAAAAAAAAGGGTAAAGATAGTATCAAGATGATTTAGGCCCCCTATAATTCTGGGCCCCCCACATTGTAGTTCCACTATTGCAGTTGAATAGACTAAGATTTAAAAAATTTTATAGCCAATTGTCAATCTGAACAGTGCTATGGATTCCCAAAGATTCAATGTTAGGGCTAGGTAAATTGTTTGAGAGAGGATTCTTGTATGCCATCCAACTTGATGTCAAGTAATGCAGACTTACTGAAAATCAATTTATTTTAAACACTTTTAATGATTAATAGGGCTATTTATCCCCAAAGTTCTAACATTAATGTGGCATAATTGTGTGCTTTATAGAAATTTTTATAATAATATTGTGTCACATGATATCTCATGATTGATAACTCAAGCATAATTTAATGACTGCCTTATATATTTTCATCTATTTCTCTCACTCTCAACTCATTTCATCAAATGTCACAATCATGTATGAGGTTAGTATATCATCTTAACACTGATATTTATATTAATATTATGCAAAATGTTTAGGATTGTCATATCTTTATTTGAGAATAAGATCTCTTTCAGATTGTACAGATGCATTCATAAATTAAATATAACATACTTTTATAAATATTTTGTTATATATGTTTTATATATATATATATATATATATGTGTGTGTGTGTGTGTGTGTTCCATTTGAAACAATTGCATACTAAAAATCACCTATTACACATATCAAAAAATGCTCAACACCATAAGGTTCAACATATGATCACGATTCATAAAGGGTTTAAGTATTGCACCTTGATTCTAACAGTAGTACTGCTGTAGTTGATTTTGTCAATAATGCTGATGTTGCAGGAGGATTGGGCACGAGAGTCCAATACTTTGCCTCCTTGTTCTCTGGACAACATACCCTTAGATTTTTCCAATGGGGATATATGAAAGAACCTATGCAACAAGGTTCCCAACATTGTGATCCTGTGTATTTACATCATTAAAGCCATCTCAAATGAAAATGCAGTTATACTGACTAACACTTGGGGGAAATTGAGTACTGCTTAGATATTATCCATATATCAAGTGGTGCTCATGTGGAAGTTTGCTGATTATTTTGTCCAAAAAACTCTGAGTTGTACTTTGTGATGGCAGCAATAAAATTTAGCTCCTACACATACTTTGGGTTTATTCATAAATTTAAATCCACCCATTTCAAACAGGACACCCTATATATATAATTATTATTTAACAATCGGGCAGACAATTTATTCCCAAAGATAATATGTTAATCCTAAACATTTTATGCCATATTTTTATATTTAAATGTTAATTATTATATTAATGTCTGTCATGGCTTCAATAGTTAACAAAACCAATAGAGTAAGAGAGAGAAACATTAAGGTGATAGAAGGCCATCATTAGACCAAACTCAAGCTATTAAATTCTTTTTGTCAGATATCATATGATATAGTATTACAATAAAATCTTTATAAAATGAGCATAACAATGATCAATAAAAATTTCAAAATAAAATTTGAAATTGCGATATGAAATTGAAATAAAAAATTTAAATTGTGACTTTCAATAATTTGACATCAAATCAGGAGACAAGAATCCTTTCTAAAATGTTTAATTACTCAGCACTGACATCAAAACTTTGGGAACTGATATCATTAATGACAACTATACATTTTTAAAAATTTTAAGAGAAGGTCTACTTAACTTGACATATTCGCAGAAAGACAACCAAATTTTTTATCTTTTTTACACCAAATTCATTTTACTATTAGAAAAGTTCATTTTATATAATTTCAAATAATATAAATTTATAAGAATTGAAAATTTTTTTGGGTAACCCTATATGTTCAATAAACATTGTATGTATAATCTTTATAATTTAATGAACATTAATTATTAAAATTAAAAAAAAGAGATAAATTTATATAATTTTTAATTTGATTTTATAAGTTAACTAATATATTCTAATGTCAATATAATATTTGTTGTATAATTTATATAATAAATGTATAAATAAGAAGAAATGAAACTTTAAAGTTTTCCAACATAACATATACCTTTATAATCAATATTATAAAACTTAACAAATGTTAGATAATTTTCATTAATGATAGTTCATCTTTTAAAGATTATAAATTCTAAAGATTTTGAGAAAGTCAATAATAATGTATGAAAAATAGTTAAATGGACAGAATCCAAATTTAAAAATATGTTTCATATGCAAAATATTTTAAATACGCATAAAATATCATTAAAATTCATAAATTAAAAAATTCAATAGAGATATAATCAGATTAAATGCTACAAATAAAAGATTTGTTCTTTATACAAATCATTTATTCTCAGATAAAATTTTTCAGTGTTATAGAATTGATGATAAAAATATTTTAAAATTAACCATCATTCATTTTTATATTTATGCAATATTTTATTCATATTGATTAATAAATATTACTTTTAAAACTAATTTCTTGCAAAATTTTATGATAATTTTTCAAATTATTTCTCCAAATCAACTGTTTCTCCTAATATTTATTATTTAGAAGTGATTTTCAATTAGTATACTCTTGCCAAAATAAATTGTGTCAAAGTGCTTGTGGTACAGTACTACATTCATAAACTATTTTTGAAATGAAGTCAAAAATACTTTCTTCTCTACATTAGAATATGATGCAAAATTACAAACTGAAAACAGACTTTCTATATTATAAAAATTTTCTTTTTTAATAAAATGTATATTCACACACACACACACCATAAAATTATAAAAAATATTAAAATTTATGCATACCTTTCATAAGCCTGGTTAATAATTCAGGTTTCTTATATGGCCTTAAGGCAAGAAGATGGATTATTCTTTCCCTAAGAATAAAAAAAAAAATTTATATTATTTAATAATTCTACAAATAAGAATTTATTTTGTTAAATGATTTAAAACAAATCAAATTTTGGAAAATGAAAAAAAAAATTATAATCTAAAATTAATTTTATTAAAATTTGGGCATTAATTTTTTTTAATATCTTATGACTTTTGACCATGATACATGATCAGTTTATAATAAGAATGACCTTGACCTAAATTTATAAAATACACCTGAATAAAATGTAGTATCACTTTTGCATAATTTTTTATAATCAGTTTTATATTTTAAAGTGAGTTTTATATTAAAATACATATACTAGCAGCAAACTTAATTTGTTATATTTCAATAAAATATTTAAAAGTTAAAAAAATTTTTTTTCAAGTAGTCAATAGCTATCAAAAACATTCAGTACTTATTTTGAATTTTAATATGTAAGTACATTTATTCATTTAATTTTTATAATTACACCTACAAATTTAAGAAAATTATAATATATAATATTCTCTTAATATGTATTGATTTCTTATAAAATACACCCAGATAAAATGTAGTGTACTTTTGCATAATTTTTTATAATCAGTTTTATATTTTAAACAGAGTTAAAAAATTGAAAGCAATCTTTCTCATATCCACCATCCATTTTTTAACAACTTTTTTTAATCAATTGATAATTCTAGCTTATCCAATACTGTGCCTTTTATCTTATTATGAGCAATATACTCATATGTAGTTGCATAGAGAAATCTAATTCATTACTACATTAATTTTATTTTTAAGAAAATTTATCAATGTTTGCAAAATCAGCTGAAAAAACTAAGAGTAAAAGATAATTTTTATTTTTGCTTCCAAAAATAAATGATCATCAATTTAAAAAAGTAAAGAAACAATTGTTAATTGTTCTCATATTATATATAGTACCCATACTTACAATATAAATTAATATATAGGGTGACACAGATGTATACCCATTTTGGAATGAACTTAATGCTGTTACTATTACTCCAACCTGTAATTTGTTTGTAGTAACATGTATGTGAACTAATACCATTTATTTTCCATTAATTTCAGTTATCATGCTTGAGTGGTCAGTGGAAATCACATGTTCACGTACGATGCATATGTGAGAGGCGGTGATTTGGTTGTGGCAGCTCAGAGGTTATTCTGCCGTCATTTCAACATCAGCCGACACAGAGCAATCCCAACACAGAAAACCATACTGAAATGGGTGTTGGGACTGCTCCGTTTCGGCCAATACTGAAATGACGATGGAATAACCTCCGAGCTGCCACAACCAAATCTCCGCCTCTCACATATGCATCGTATGTGAATACGCGATTTCCACTGACCACTCAGGCATGGTAACTGAAATTAATGGAAAATAAATGGCATCAGTTCACACACATTATTACAAACAAATTACAGGTTGGAGTAATAGTAAAACAGTGTTAGATTCATTCCAAAATGGTATACATCTCTATGTCACCCTGAGTAAACAAAAATATGATACAAAATTAGTTGTTACTAACAAATTACTTGAAAAACATTTCTCAGAAAAACAGAACAGGAGATTATCTTATCAATATATTGAAATCTTATGTCACTTTATGACCCAAAAATAGAATTTTATATTGCATTAATCAGTCTAAAATATTTTCAATTTAAATTTTCTTCATATAAATCTTTTTATAAATATAAATTAAAAATAGTTTAAAAAATAAAACTGTTAAACTATTTTAAAAAAATCTCATTAAAAGCATTATTTATAGTAAGTGAACTGAATATTAAGTCAGATGATAATATTAAGTAATATAAAGAATATTAACTGAATATTATCATCTGAAAATTTATTGCAAATTATTGAAGGATTATTTAACAAAATAATAAAAATATAATTTATATATCATTTAACTCAATAAAACTATCATTAATCTTTACTAGCATTAATTTGTCCAGAAATTAAGTTTAGGCTTATGTTTATGACTTCAGAACAAATTATTAATAATAATATACATATTTATTGTTCCATATATGATATTGTGAATAAATAAATTAAAAATAATCTGTTGCATTTACTTTTTTGACATACCTATAGGATTTTCTCATAATATCTGGATTTCCACTTTTATTATAAGAAAATTGTCTGGAATTGACATTATTGTTATTACTGGAATGATTTACATGCCCATTACTACTATTTATAGTTGATAATGGTTTGTTTATAGGTCTTGCTGTATATGGTGGTGGACTGGGAGGTTTGGGTGGTGGTATTGATCCTATAGATCTTTTCACTTTAACTTTTCTACCTGAAATATATAAAAATTAATTCTAATTAAAAATTATATAAAAGTATTTTTATAAAATTGAATTTGAATAGAGAACACACACAAAAAGTAATGCAATATATATATAATTTCATAAATATAAAAACTATCAATATTTTACTTTAAGTAAAAGGATCAATGCCTTTCACATTTTTATTTTGTACTGGTATCATCATTAAAATTGATTGTTGTTAATATTTTCAAAATAGTTGAGAGTTTGATACTAATTTTTTTATTTTATTGAAATTATTTGAACTTATAAAAATGTAGAAATAAATTCACAAATAGATTAGAATATTTACATTTTTTCTTTGGTACTTTGAGCGATTCATAGCATAAATGTGGAATTTAAAATGCTTCAAGAATATGGAATTAAATGAACATATATACAATTCAAAAGAAATCTGGTAACATTTAAAGAAAAGGTTGAACAGGACAAAGCATTTTTTCATCATTCAAATCTGGATTTTTTAAATATGCTATGGGAATATTATTTCTATAAAAAAAGCACTACTAATAGCAAGTTAAAAAGAAGAAAAACAATTACTTAATGAATTAATACTTTTAAAAAAATACAGAGCCAAACCTGTTGATGATGAGAGAAATTTTCATTTTTTTTTATTATCCATTCAGAGTAATTTTTATTTAATTCGATTTTTGACTTCCCTGTAATTATCGAGGTACTTTTCTGTGCATGTGAATTACATCATAATCCAGACTATGCAGTACAGGCCAACTTATGTGGTAGGTTCCCAACTATGGTTTTTGAGCTACACAGTTCTCTAAGTCCTTTTATTTGTAGTGAATTTCCATAAAACATAAATGAAAAATTCATTAAACTATTTTTTTGCAAAAATATCACTTAGAGCCTTTAATTTATTTATTAATGCTTAAAATATGCTCAAACTTTATTTAACCATTCCATTTCCTAATATGTTCACTTGTTTATAATGAATTTAAGCATTATTGGATTTATGCTAAAAATTTTGGAGAAAATTAACTGCCTAAATCAAGGTTATACTATATATAAAAGACAGTAATTAATATCTCATTTGCAGCACATATTTTTTTGTATTTTTGCTATTTTAAAAATACAATTTTGACAAAATGTTATTCATCTATAGAAATAGATGCAAATGTACTTCTGTTCTTTATATATTCTCTTACTATTTGATTTATGACCTATGGATAATCTGATAATCTAGGCTATCCAGGTGTCAAAAATGCCCTAGAGATTAAAGCATTTTAAAGTTTCAATTAAAATATTTGTTTAATCCTTCACACATTTGCTCAAATTTGAATTAACTGGGAAGACTTAATATTGGAATATATTCTCAAGATTTCAGAAAATATTGAGATGGATCATTTGGCCTCAAAGTTAAGTTTATATGAGCTTAATATAAAGATGGAGAGGAAATGTTATTTATTTATAGAAATACAGACATAGCAAGGAGGAACTGTAAAGGTTTTTAATCACTTAGATATTCAAATGCTTTAATAATGGCTTGGAAATTCAAAATTGAATGTAAAGTAAAAAGTTTATAATATAGTAATTATGATGATTATTATTTAATATATAGCAGAGTTTAATATATTTCTTTGGATAAATTAGTTAAAAATTCTAGTTCAATTATTAATTAATAGATGGCGCCACTCTAATTAACTTTGCTTAACTAAGATTCTGTATTATTTGAAATAATGACAAATTCACTTCAGATAATATAGACCTTTGTCATTTATATGTCAATAATATGACCTTTGTCATATTATTTGAAAATCTGAAAAGTGACACAAGATGAATCATTGTTTTTAAATTTTTGTAATAAAAAAGTTATAAAATACTTTTAATTTTATTTACATTATATTATATAACACTTATTTACAACTGTTTTCTTACCAAAAAAAAAATTAAAAAATATGAGGTGAATGACAATTCATTTTTAAATTATATAATAAAAGTCATTGTATTCAATACGAAGATCTAACCTGAAATAAAGTATATCCAGGGCATTTTTTGTGATGGCTTTTTGATTTTAGAAATAGGTGCTAGTATGTGTCTGCATGATGTATCAGAACCTATTTCTAAAATCTGGTTATGATAGCATGTGACCAGTCTGTTGAATACAGTGAAGTAATAAGGATACCAGCATCTGATATTTTATTGAAAAAATTCCAAGTACATCATCACATTAATGTATTCAAATGTAGTTTGTTTAATAATAATTTATCAAATGATCCATGTTATTTGAATTTTTGATTATATGAGATTCCCTTGGTCCATATTACCTCAGCATTCTATTGTATATATTAATTGGATATTAAATTTGAATTTTTGATTATATGAGATTCCCTTGGTCCATATTACCTCAGCATTCTATTGTATATATTACTTGGATATTAAAAGAAAAGCAATATTTCAAAAATATTAATAAATAAAATGAAGTAATTTTCTAAAATTCAAGAACTGGTTAGAAATTTTTTAAGTTGGAATTTAATGGAAATCAAGTTTTCATGTTATTTTTACGTAACAAAACAATTTTTAAGAAATGAATTACCTTTATAAAACAAGTGCAACTTGTAAATATTCTTTCCAATCTTTTTTAATATAGGAAGTTTAATATTAGAAAAGCATTATTAAAAGCTGCTAACATACTTAATTATTATTACATTTGATTGATTTATTACTTATATCACATAAAATCAGAAAAAATATATATCTTAAATCAATACATATTTTGTCAAATATTGAGAGTTTCTAAAACAGATTGAAGACACATTTATTTGAAATCAAATGACCGAGTCAAATTTCTATAAATCATAATATATTGCTATTAAATTATATATCACAATTAAATTACTATAAATGGTTAAGCAATTCTATAGTTCAATAATAAAAATTCAATTTAGTAATAAATATTTATAACCACCTAATTATTTTACAAATATTGTGTGACAGCTGTGTCAAATTTTAATGTATGAAAAGCAAAGTAATTAAACTGATATTTTATTATAATACGTTTATAATTTCATTTTTTAATGAAAACAAATTTAAGATTATATACAACAACATTTTTAAATGAATTCAATTTCTTGAATGGAACAAAAAAAAAGACTAATAAAACTGTCACAAAGAGCATATCATAAAAACTTTTTATATTTTGTAATTTAATTATGTGCACTGGCAAATGAGTGAATAACTTCACTTGTTAATGTTTGCTGATCCAAATTGTTTCTAGTAAAATATATCTGACAGAATTATAACTAGGCTTTCAATTATCAAAAAAAATTATATTTAACAACAAAAAATTCTTAGTAGTATTTCTGTTCCTTAAAATATATTTTTATTAGACTGCTGAAAATAGGAAGTGATATTTAATTGCTAATATTTTATCTAAGATGTGATATTTGAAAATTTTAATGCCCCAAATTCATTTCTTAATCTTAAAGATAACTGGAAATCAATTATTATAAATATTGCAATAATTTCTTGCTGCAAATAAAAACACTTGTTTCCTTTTTCAATAATAGAATATTTGAATATATATGTATGCAATTTATTTTTCAATATTAAATGCATATTGCCCATAATTCTGTATTTTTTGAGTATTTTGTGAATTATCTAAAGAATCAGTTATTTGAGCTAATTAATTTCCCAACTATCCTTGTTATTCAGGAATCTATTATTATTTTGTCAAGTAATTCATCTTATTTGTAATAATCAATAATCAGTCAATAAACTATTTGATAATCATATTATCAGCATTATAAATAGTACAAATTCAAGTAAAAAATATTCAAGATGAATATGTTAATTAAATCATTAACAATATATTTTCTCTACATCATATCATATATATATAAAATTCTATAATAAGTTTAATCATTCTAGATGATCAATTCTGAATTGTTTAGAGATCCTGGAATAAATACAAAGTTAAGATTTTTAATTCTACTTTCATCTTCCAAATCAGATCTCTCTTTCAAAAATTGTTTTTTACATATTAGTGCCCATACCATATGTTATATCAGTTGTTAAAAACTCTACCTGCTGTCCAACAGTATATATCATATCATATGGCTCTATATAAAACATTTGTTGAGTTTCCCCTCTCCTTTCTTTCTTTTCCCCTCTGTATAAAACGTAATTCTTTGAGTTCCCCCATGCAATTTTTGGATTGGTCTATTCTTATATGTAGTGCTGTCATAGTTTTTTACAGTTTAACGCAAGTTTTCCCTCTAGTATGAAACATTTGATTTTTTATGAATTTTTTTCTAAATAATAATAAATAATACAATATTTTAAAATATGTGAAATCTTTATAAAATTTAGTTTTGATCTACATTTAACAAAAATTAGTTTATTATAATAAGATTTATTACATTCCTAGTAAAATATGAATATTTACATTATAATAAATTATTTAAAAATTAAGGAATTCTTTACTTTTTGCTCTTATAGCATAGAGCAGGGGTGGCCAACCTGTGGTGCTTGCACCAAAAGTGGCACATTGCATGATTAGAAGTGGAGCACTGAACTCTAGAGAAAAAATTAAAATTTCTTATATAATTTACCTATGTATATTATAAATCTGAAATGCCTGCATGCACGTGTTTACTTATAATGGAAGAACGGCTGAATGGATTTTTATGAAAACTTTTATTTGTTAGGAGATTTATGCAGGAAGATTTAAAGACATGCATTGATTATTAGAAATTGATTTTATAATATTGTAATTGGCATAAATTACTTAATGTAAAATCCAAGATGGAAGATTAACGCTATTTGAGCAACCACATTGGATTATAGTGACCACTTGACATGTTTACTGGCCAATATCATTGGAATACTATAATCATGTCTTTGGTAATTGAGCAGTCTCATTGGATCATAATGGCCGAGTGACTGTTTGCATGAATCCAATGAGACGGCTCATTCAATAAATTAAATTAATGGTGGATATAGAGTACTCTACTATATATTCTTTTGTTAAATTATTAAATTTCAGATTTCATCTTAAAAGATTTTAAAATTTTTTTAATCTTTCTCTAATTTTCTATTGATTATAGCTTACATTTTACTTATTTAGTTGAAATATGCTTAAGTTAAATTTTAATTAAACTTAGTAATCACATGGTAATATGCTATTAGAAATATCTCATCTATATATATATATATAGCTATATCTATACATATAAATCTTACTGTTAAATATATTCATATTATATTTTAAAAGGGATGAAAAGGGATATAACTTTGTATGGCACATCTTAACTGAAAAGTGAAAAAATTGATGCATAAACTATAAAAGGTTGGCCACCCCTGGTATAGAGTAACTGCCAATATCTGCCTTTTTAATAATTAATTAAAAATTGATGAAATATACAAAATTCATTTCTGTTCAGTTATATGAAATAAATCAGTTTTTTTTTTAAATAAACTAAAACTTTTTCTTTAGCCAAAAAGTAACTAGACTAATTTATGTAAAACCACAAACAAATCAAAAAACATTTGAAAATGCCAATCTATTGTGATGACTTAAATCTGAGCCACTTTGCTCCACCAAGACAGTAATGTATCAATAAGTTTAAGTTAGATAGGTTAAGCTGTCATATCTCACTAGGAATATACTACATCTGGCAGTGGTCACTTATACTATTATGTGATGGCCACCATCAAGGATGTTGGCCATCACAGGCTGGCCAACATCCATGGTGGGGTCAACTGGATGGTTGAAGAATTAGGTTCAATGGGCCAGTCCCACACCACCTAAAAAACTGGAGGTGTGGGACCCGGATCCTCCAGGATAGTAAGTCACAGCTTTACCATGCGGCCATCTGGCTGACAATGTTTTAATAAATCAAAATTTAGCAACCATCATAAACAGTAGAAAAATATTATTCATATACAGGCAATTCCCAACTTACATAAATGGACTGTTCTATGAAATCTTAAGTCAAAAACATACAAATGTCTCATATGTCAGAGCATACCCTACACAATATTAAATTAGTATTCTATACTGTCATAAAGATATAACTATAAAATTAGTTATATTACAAAATAAATACAAGTCACATAATAAGGCAATCACTTACTATCTTGGAGGATCTGGATTCAATTCAGAATTCCACATCATCAGTTTTTCAGCAAAGATCCATATTTTGTCTGGCTTATTAACTAAAACTAATCTAATAAGCCCATGAAACACACAAACTTATGATAAATGATAAAATTAGAAGAAAAATACTTGTATCTCTGCATTAGAGCTTTATCTGCTATAAACAGTATATTTTGTTTTTAGTGTGAAAATTTTTATATAAGTGCAGATCGATATATGTCAGATTCACATAAGTCAGGGATTGCCTGTATTTTATTATAAAATTATCTCAGTTTCTCAAGAAAATTCTTTAATATATCAATTGGATATTTTTTTTAAATCCAAAAATAAATTTAAGTTTTTACTTTTGCTGTTATGAAATATCATATTAACATTTTTCTAAATCATACTCTTGTAAGAATAAATTTGTTTTTAAAATATTAACTCAGCATTAAACTATCACATTTGGTCATGAATTCAAAATGCTTGAAAAGGCAATAAAATCAATTTTTTTATGAATTACATTTACAAAATTTTATATTTCATTTATTTTTCTAAAAATATGAAATAATAAATGAGCAACTTATTTTGAAATAAATATAAATAAAAAAATATTTGAATTTATATTAGTTATGATGATATTATTATTATATCAAAGATGCATGCAAATATAAAAAAACATGTACCACTTTCAAAATAACAATTCAATTATAAATTATGTTTTCATCTTAGAATTAAAGAAATCATATATATGTTAAAAATAGTAGGAAAAAGTATTTGTCAGTTCTGAATTAGCATTAAAAATGGGTGCTATTTTCCATTAATTTTTTTAATTAAATACTAGCAGATGACTTGAAAAATCTCAATCAATAAATAATAAGCATAATTCAAAAATTAGTTTCTTCAAGACTACTTTTTTTCTAACATTAACCTTGTAATGATTTCTATTTGTGCATTAAAATAATTTATAACAGTGAAGCTAACTAAAAGGAAAAATTTATTTAAATAAATATAGCCAAAGAAAACTAAAAATTATTTTAAAAAATTCTCAATATCAAAGATATCATATTACTATTTAAAGTGTAATAAGAATTGGAGAATTTTTATGGGAAGTATGAATAATATATATATTAAAATTATAAATTAATTGAATTTTCTGCAAGTATTTTGTGAACTTCAACTAATATTTTATGTTTAAGGATGATTACTTTTTGCTCATTTTTTAAAAATCACTTCTCATAAACTATTCAGTTGAACAGTATATTATAGTTTCACAATTCTTAAGTCAGCTTTTTAAAGATATCAAGTTTTTCATGTGTAATATTTTCAACTAATTTTTAAAAGATTTAAAGAAAATTTTATTTTTCTCTATAATTAATTTCATATGTATAATTATATTTGCCTATTCTCCAAGTCAATATTGGATATTCAATATAGTTATTCTCAAATTATAAATTTTGTTAAACAATAGAAATTATATGACTTAAGTACATAATGTATTTTGTAAGTAAATAATATATTTAAGAAATTCAGTTTCAAAATCTCTCTCAAAAAGCCATCTTTTAAACACTTAAAAAATTTTATGATGTAAAAATTAATCTTTGTTAATATATCTGGATTATGAAAAAATATTGAACATTAAAAAGTAAAAATTCCAAGTTCTTGCCAAAAAATTAGATAATTTACTTATCATTATACAAAGAAAAACATATCCAAATCAGATAAATGCAATTATATTGAAATTTAATTAGATAAAATATTTTGGATCACAGATATAATAAAAATTTTAAAAACTATTTTATTCTTAATTATTTAAATTATTCATATATAATAAAAAAGAAAAATAGAAATTATGAGAAAAAGAAGATTTAATTGCACTGCATTAAATATTTGATAAAATCAATATATCAAAACAAACAATATATGTGTTGTTTTTCCTATCTTTTCCTTTAAACATTTATATATTTCTTCTGAAATTATGCAATAATAAAATATTCCTAGAATCAGATGTGATAAGGATGTTTCCTTTTATGACATCTATAAAATTTAGGAAACATGCCATAAAATTAAGAAAAATGCATTTAAAATAATTTTTGAATTAGTTTAAATAATGAGAAAAAAAATCTGAAATCAGAAAGCTTACCAACATATGGTCCTGAAGCCTTGATAACTTTGGTACTAAAATAAAAATTAAAAAAATTAAATATTTAAAAAGAAAATTTTGAATATTTGAATTCAATAACTATCATCTAAAAGATCGGA